>JAVTVY010037382.1:0-15832 GCA_036873755.1 Hanleya hanleyi
AACCTGCTTAGTGATTGGTCAGTAGTTCAAATTTTCCAACATGAGCTATCATAATTGGCTGTATTTTGAATTTGACAAACTCTGTTTTTAAATCTTCGGCACAACTAACTGCCACTTGCAACTCAGACGGTATGTAGAACGGACCAGTATTATTAATTTGGGGGGTTTTCTGGACTGATATCTGGATTGGAACTAAGGTTAGTTGTTGCTATTTTTACTACATTTTGTACTGTATTACTATATTTATTTAATGTAAGCTTGCTGCTAGATTAAGGGTAGTATAATGTGGATTCTACTTTATTTTGTGGAAAAGTAACACAGTAGCCATTTTTATTAACAATATTTCCTTTGCTTTTTTCTAAGAACCTAACTAGTCTATTTCCTTATGGGAAAGAGTTGAATGATTATGTGTAAATTGTATATGGGTGCATATCTGTGTGTGTCTCTGGATTATTTCTATATTCTTGTAAGAGTAATTGTCCACATATAAAGACTAGGAAATGTATGTATTTTGTAATATTTTCATATGTAATGTTTAGCTAGATACAGGTACTGTATTCTAGTATTTGTTAATATAGATTTGACGGGCGCACGACTGACGCGGGCTGCATTATGTAGCAGCGACACATGCACCAGTGTCATCCACACGGTAGGCTAAATATTTACATTGTGTGTGTATTGTGGACATTACTATCTGTAATTATATTAATGGTTAATAGTATTTGATACGTCCTATGATATGGTCAAGCATATCTAATGGGTGATCTCCCTTGATTGGAGATTTTATTTTTATTTTATCTTGTGACGTATTGTGATAGACTATTGCTGTGAAGTATAGTAAAATATCTCTGGCTTCTATTTGGAAATATTTGGATAGTTTAGCTGATACTACTATCCGTACAAGTCTGTCATATATGTTAACTTGTACCTAATAAATTATGTATTCATTGTGATACTTATGGCAGTTTTATGTATATTTACAGGGTCTCTCTCTTTGTGCATCATAAGAAATAAAGCAACAGACTCACAACCCCGAAGCCTGTGTTTTTGGTTTACATTATTTGGCCATACACGTCAGCGATTACACTACGATGCTATTATGACGAGTCTAGGATCAGTGCGACCACAGGTTCGAGCGTGTCGTGTCCAGTATATTTCCGCAAAGGATAAACACACAAAATGGCGACTCTGCTGTGGGAATTCTACTTTTGGCATCGATTGTGCTGCCATCTGGAGACAAGGAAGACAACTCGGACTAGGTGAAACCTCTCTGGGCCAAATTTCGGGTGATCTTCCTGATTCGAACATTCGCATGTTAATCTATACGGGAAATGCCTGTATCGAATAGATGTATGAATAATGGTCATTTTCTTTTCTTGTGAATTTTACGATGGGGTGTGGCATCTTGGTGATCTTGTCAAAAATATTGAGGGACCATCCGTGATCTAAATGAACCGTGTGGGGTATCAGTGTTTAGCTCTCTTGGTGTAGGCCACGACTTGAGTGATGTCCTTGTAATCTGTTACCTTATTGGTGACGTCATCAATAGGAGTAGTAACGAAAGCGGGCATCTGTTTGGGGTAGAGAGGGACCATCCGTGGTCAACATGGATCCCCTTGAGAGATGTCCATGTCATCTGTGACGCCATTGGTGACATCATCAGTACGAGTAGCCAACGTGGACATTTTGGTCCGAATGCGTCTTGTGAGGTATCATATTGTGGCTATGCCTATCATTGATACTAATCCATAGAAATGCGGTGACGCCAGTCAACGCCTGTCGTTACGCCTTAACTCCCTAGCATAACGCCTGGAGGTCATGATGTAGACCGGCGAGATAATACCAACAACAACAGCAAGGATGACAATCCAGTCATTTTATTATCCCCTCCAGTACATCATACCCACGCCGGAGCAGCCGCGTTGGGTATGTTTACAATTCAGGTATACTCTTGTCCAATCAGAAGCCCCCATTTGGGACTGCATCTGTCATATTCGTTCTTGCCCGTTAGATGTATTCTCGGTTGCTCTTATCCAATCAGAAGCCGCCATTTCAGAAAGTTCAATCTTCGTTCGGTGTAACCTAAACGTCTTCGAGCAATCCAGGATACTGGAGCTCGGAGCTCTTACTTCGCCCATTCGACACTGGGATCAATCTCCATTGACTCTTCAATTTGGGGCGGCGGATTGACCTTCATGGGTTCTTCCATTCGAAGATGCATTCCCTTAAGAACTGAAATATCCGGTCTCTAGAGTGGCGAGCTTGATCCGTGTATGACACTTTGGTGACGTCTCAATTGACTGGGATGCTTAAAGACTTATCACACTCTGCACATGTGTGCGTGGGTACTTCGTGGCGTGCACGTGTGTGACAACGTAAACTGTTCAGGCGATTATTGTCGAGTGTTTGCTGAATGGAACGTCAAATGTGCACGTCTTTGGGATACGCTTGTTTTTATGGACAGTAATTCCCACCAACATCCAGCTTAACGCTTCAATGCCCTGGCGAAATAGCTCAGATGCTCTGATTTTTATGGAATGATCACTAATTTATCAGAATGCAATGACGCCCGTCAACGCCCGTTGTAACGGTTTAATGCCCTACCTGTACGCCTTAACGTCAGTCTCCACGCCTTAAAGCATTATCTTGACGCCCTATCCTAACGCCCATAGGCCAGTACACACCGCGACATGTAAAAGCATGTAACAAAATGTAGCACTATATATGACTCTTTATGTCCATCATTTCCTGGTAAAGTTTGACCCAAGGGTATCATGTGGTAAGTTTTAGCCTCCCAGCTCAAGAGGCAAGAAAACTAATTAACGGGGGCCCATTTCGTCCCTCTCCAGGCCAGGACAGGTCCCAAAAAGACCAGGCCGGATAGGGTTAACATGTAAATATTCGAATCAGGGATGATCACCCGGAATTTGGCCCACAGAGGTTTCTACTAGTCCGAGTGGTCTTCCTTCACGATCGATGCCAAAAGGGGAATTCCCACAGCAGCGCCGCCATTTTGCGTGTTTATTTTTGCCGAAATATGCTGCACACGACACGCTAGACCATACCTAGACTCGTCAGAGTAACATCGTACAACACATATAGGTTATCTTTATTACTATAAGTCTTACTTCCCATGGATTCATTTTTTCGTGCCAATACTGCACTCCCTTCTCTCGCTGTATTGCTGCAACGAGGGTTCCCCACTTAACATCAGGAGAGATAACTCTCCACGTGACCTCCACAGAGTTACCTCCACCTATATAGCGGACAATTTGCCCTTATACTACTAGTCTTGTTTGACTAGCAAGCTATTCGTCGAAAAACAAAACAAAAATCCGTCTCAACGAGCATCTAGACGATTATAGGAATGCATCGAATGCCTCAGATATTTTCACGAAAGCGACTCCTTTCCTCCGTCAACTGGAAGTTCTGCTAGCCATGATCCTCGCAGCAGAGAGGACGCCATAACCCTGTCTGGTCTGGGCTTTTTGGGGACCCGTCCAGGCTTGGCTGTGGGGGGGGGGGCATTTCGCCCCCCTCCCAGTCTAATCATTTTTCTTACCCCTTGAGCTAGGTGGCTGAAACTGACCTCACTATACCCTTGGGTCAAGCTCTACCAGAAAATGTTAAAAAAGCAAAGATGTCCGCTTGATGACGCCACATTGACGTCATTTTCAAAAAACGGCATTTTTGGTCGATTTTTCGGTCAGATTTTCCGAATTTTTTTATTTGTGCGATTTCTCCACAAAAAACTGTATGATAAATTAGTAAATATTAATGTGATGTGAAATAAAATAATTTTTGCGCACTTTTCATCGGGAAAAAGTAGAAATTTTGAAGAAATATGACAAAAATATCACTTTTCTGGTACCCCACGTGGACGCCATCTTGAATTTACCCATGATCCTCTGATCGGGGGTTATGCAATACGCGCAAAATGACTCTGATATGACAAACTATAAATTCAAGCAATTTCTGCTCTTCATTTTTGTCGTTCCGGAGATAGCGCAGAAAGTTTGGTATAGGGGGGAGGAGGAGCCTTTTGACCGCCCCACACCCCAGGCCTGGTAGGGTTAACGGAGAGATATCACCAGCGGCACAAAAACACGAAACTATTTCACAGCTTGGCCAGTACGGGCTTTTATTGTCTAGCAGACGACAAAAGGTCGGTACCAATACTATTAAAAATGGTAATAGAAACAAAGGCGAATCTGGCAGGAGACAACAGAACTCATACTTGCCCTTCATAGCCAAGCTGGTGACAAACAGTAGCAGCTTCAAACTTTTCCCATTTGGCTGAGCAGATGGTTTTCCATCTATCCCATCTATCAACCGAATTCCTGAGGTTGATTAAGACAGTCCCTTGACTCTCCCGCTCTCCTCCTAACAACTTTATGTCTCCGTATCTGGCACCATTCTTGCCTGTCGAGTAGTAAGATAAGTTGTTCACTCAGCGAATATCTAAACCATATGTTCGCGGTGAATCTGTACAAATCTGATAATATAGTACAATAGTATATGGTAGTGGGAAGTACACATGCATAACTTTTGGCGGGAAGCAATGAGATAACTTCCGTTATTGTTTCAGCACTCAACACAACCTATTCTGTCTTCGAAATGTGACATCGCATCATTCATATAGTGACTCAATTAATCCATAGGTTAAAGGTGCACATGTAGCGGATTATTCATGTTGTAATCTTACTAACTAATATCCGCCACAAACATTTCCAAACGGGTTCATAATATTAGCTATATTGTTCGGTTTATGCGACTGTAGGTATATTTCAACAATTAAGGTGGAGGGAACTGTTGTTTTGTCCAAGGGAGATTTGGTACATGTACTTTGTTTTCTTACACCATGTCCACTCCTCTACATACAGTAGTTATCTTCAAACGAGTGTTGTATTTTCTTTAGTACATATAACACCTCATTGTCCTCGAATTAATTTGAATTCAAGCCAAAATATGTCACAGGAATGGGTTATTGACACTGTGAACAAGCTGTGACGACAAAGTAAAAAAACACCATTAACTTGCCCCGTTTTCCTACTGGTCTTCTTTTCACGAAGGCGACAATTTCAAGAAAACATCACCACTAGCAGTATCATGCGTTCCGTTTTGACACTAATCCATGCTGCTGATTTTCGTTATCGTCACCAGTTTCTTCGTCCCCTTAAACTAAGGATACTGGTTACGTTTCTAAAAATCACCGCTTAGGAGCCCCAGATGTATTTTCGTTAGTGATGTCAAATTAATAAGTCACCGATCATATCTGAGCTTTGATGTGAAGGACCGAGGCGCCGGTAGAGATAACTGTTTGTGCGGAGGGACGGGTGTTTCGCTTACCGGGATTATTGGTAACGTGCAGACAATACCGAGGTTCAACTATCCATATCTGCTGTTAATCACCAAATATGAGCGGAATTCAGCACGAAGGATTCAAAATTCCAGATACGTTGTGGATCTTAATTGTTTTGCCGAGTAAAGGTGTTCTAGGATGTAATCAGTTCAAGTAACTTGGAATACGAGAGAAAACTTGATGTGGAGTACGCTATGGCCTTCTGCATATTTGAGGCATTCTAAATTTATTATATCAGACATCTTAGGTTCATCTTAAGACTATTGTCATTTCGCCCCCCCCCCCCCCGGACAGATAGGGTTAAATCATTTTTACATGTATCCGTAGACAAGGACCTGCATGAAGAGTGTGAACATTGTCGACTCTCTAGCAGCAAGAAGAATGAAAATATTCAAAGACCAATACCCCATATCGATCACACATGGGTAACATCTACATACAAACTCCTCTTCGCTGGATATGAATCTGCCATGTCAAGCGGTACCAGCCGAATTGGACAGAACAAAACACTTTGAAAATGGACAAGCAACGATGGATTATGATGTCACTGTGATGTCAACGAATAATTATATGACATATATGCTAGTTTCTATAGACGAGCATCTACATGTAAGTGGAAAGCGTGAGAATTTTCACATCTCTAGAAGGAGGCATGAGACAAATATTCGTGATACCATACCCGACCCCCAAGTTTGGCTTACGATCGGTGGCTGCAGCACAATCATCGCAAAATTATACATCGCTTATATGTGGGTTGTATATGGTTCAATAAAATAGACAGGCTGATGCAACATGTCTTCATATGACCTATCATGCAAGCTAATATGATAAAGCACCCTTTGCATCAGTATACAAAGTCTTCCCTCTAGAGTACTAGTTTGGTGATTTTTTTTCAGAATTCAGAAATCGCCAAAACTTGTAGAAACACATAGACAACAAAGTATACTGCCATTCAGAAAAAAAAAGATTTTTTGACACACATAGGATTTTTTATGAGCAGGCAAAATATGCCGAACAGTCATTTGTTTTCATTTCTTGGTGTGTTTCACCTGGAAATTCCCATCATATCTAAAATATGATTCCACTAACCAAAATCGCTCCTGTATTTCTGAAACAAGGGTAGTATCTTCAGCATAAGCCCGATGTGTCATTTTGGTTATAACGCAATCTTATTTCTGCAAACTTAAAAAATACAAAATATCGTTTAATGCGACATGATGAAAATACGGTTAATTACAACACATATAAGGGAAGTGGGAAGAGGTGCCGACATACTGACTGCGTCACATGACTTCACAGAATAGTCTTCTGGTTAACCTATTCTGAAGCACATACCAAGAATCTAACGATTCGTGATATGTGTTGTATCTCAGGTACGCTTTTATTGTACCTGTTCATGTGGCAACTTGGATGATATGACCACACGGCCCCTAGCACCGGCATAAGCGGTATTAGATACAAATCTAGAGAGCATGTTTATGTGAAGCGCGCGAATTTCGTGATTACTTGTAGCTCATGATCTGTGGTAAGATACTGGATTTGTCTTGCGAGTTCGAAACACCGTGGAGTACTCAATCGTTTTAGTACCAGGTACGCAAGGAGAAATAACGTAACCGTGTTGTACAATGCAATGTTTTTCTTTAAATATATTGATTCTATTTATCTGGTTCATATAATTATAAATATACGTCAAGGAATCGATCTTACTCTTTTCATATTAGTTATATAATCGTATCTGCTTTCCGCCGAAAATCAAGACAATGTATTTCGTATTGGCTATTGGTGCTGAAATCATTATGTGATCTCCATGTATGTTACGAATTTATGCTGCGCAAATACGTATTGTTCAGCTGCATGCGAACCATTAACTGTCGTTAATTCACAACTAAGGTGGGCATGATGCGATTTGGTCTGACAGAGACAAAGCAATGTGCGATAATGGTAAGCTATGTGCACGACGTTGATGTTTTGCTCTTCAGACTCGACGTGACCAACAGGCATTGACTAGAGCAAATAAATGATAAACGCAAAAGTGGGTGTGCCGTGAGTGGGTAGACGCCGGCGAGGCGTACCTCACTAACTGACGTAACCAAAGAAATTGCGATTTGGTCTGACGGAGCCAGAGCAAGGTGCGCCAGCGATAGTCGTATGATATGTGTAACAGACGTGCATGTGCCCACACCTCACACGTGACGTGACCGTCAGAGCCGCAGAGGAATCCTTCAGAGTTAGGACAAGTGTACACGCAGCCGCGGCGCCCCCGTTTTATTGCAGATATGCAGTTCTGTCAAGAAAATGAACGGAATGAGGGTGGGTTGGCATATAAATGAATGAAAGGAACTGAAGTGATCAAGGTCTGAGAGAGAATGATTCTCTTCTCAGAAAGGGGATGCCTTTTAACGTTCCAGATACTAAACACATGTCAGTTAAGGTCAGCTTCAGGTCAACCCATTAAATTTTAGCGGAAATAGCTGGACACTGATCTCCAAGGGAGGCAGGCAGTACAAAATATTATAAAAGGCAGCAGTGTTAAGATCAGCGTTTAGATAAATTACAACGCATATAAGAGAAGTGGGAAGAGGTGCCGACATACTGACAGAGCCACATGACTTCACAGTGTAGTCTTTTGGTTAACCTATTCTAATGCACATACCAAGAATCTAACGATTCGTGATATGTGTTGTATCTCAGGTACGCTTTTATTCTACCTGTTCATGTGGCAACTTGGATGATATGACCACACGGCCCCACCGGCATAAGCGGTATTAGATAAAATTCTAGAGGGCTATGATGGAAATGCTCTGACAA
Source organism: Hanleya hanleyi (assembly GCA_036873755.1). Classification (NCBI taxonomy): domain Eukaryota; kingdom Metazoa; phylum Mollusca; class Polyplacophora; order Lepidopleurida; family Hanleyidae; genus Hanleya; species Hanleya hanleyi. The sequence goes on from JAVTVY010037382.1 coordinate 8,171, forward strand.
CTCGTATATTGGTAATTGGTGAGCTGTTTCGCTGTGACAACTCGTACGCTGGGGATTGGTGAGCTGTATCGTCGTTAGATGAAAATGACGGCATTTAACACAAAAGACTAGTCTGTAAGGCCCGATGTCGACCCAGCATCAACTTCTCACAATGCCAACATATATCAAATACCAAAAGGTCTGTACAGGGAGCGAGCCTCGGGGACGAAACGTCCACCAGCAGAATCTCGCCATATACAGGTAAAAATTACAACGCATATAAGGGAAGTGGGAAGAGGTGCCGACATACTGACAGAGCCACATGACTTCACAGTATAGTCTTTTGGTTAACCTATTATAATGCACATACCAAGAATCTAACGATTCGTGATAGGGGTTGTAGTTTCGGTACGCTTTTATTGTACCTGTTCATGTGGCAACTTGGATGATATGACCACACGGCCCCTAGCACCGGCATAAGCGGTATTAGATACAAATCTATAGAGCTATGATGGAAATGCTCTGACAACTCGTATATTGGTAATTGGTGACCTGTTTCGCTGTGACAACTCGTACACTGGGGATTGGTGAGTTCCATCGTCGTCAGATGAAAATGACGGCATTTAACACAAAAGACTAGTCTATAAGGCCCGATGTCGACCCAGCATCAACTTCCCACAAATGCCAACATATATCAAAGACCAAAAGGTCTGTACAGGGGGCGGGCCTCGGGAACGAAACTTCCACCAGCAGAATCTCGCCATATACAGGTAAAAATTACAACACATATAAGGGAAGTGGGAAGAGGTGCCGACATACTGACTGCGTCATATGACTTCACAGAATAGTCTTCTGGTTTACCTATTCTAAAGCACATACCAAGAATCTAACGATTCGTGATATGTGTTGTATCTCAGGTACGCTTTTATTATACCTGTTCATGTGGCAACTTGGATGATATGACCACACGGCCCCTAGCACCGGCATAAGCGGTATTAGATACAAATCTAGAGAGCTATGATGGAAATGCTCTGACAACTCGTATACTGGTAATTGGTGACCTGTTTCGCTGTGACAACTCGTACATTGGAGATTGGTGAGCTGTATCGTCGTCAGATGTAAATGACGGCATTTAACACAAAAGACTAGTCTGTACGGCCCGATGTCGACCCAGCATCAACTTCCCACAAGTGCCAACATATATCAAAGACCAAAAGGTCTGTACAGGGGGCGGGCCTCGGGGACGAAACGTCCACCAGCAGAATCTCGCCATATACAGGAAAAAATTACAACACATATAAGGGAAGTAGGAAGAGGTGCCGACATACTGACTGCGTCACATGACTTCACAGAATAGTCTTTTGGTTAACCTATTCTAAATCACATACCAAGAATCTGACGATTCGTGATATGTGTTGTATCTCAGGTACGCTTTTATTGTACCTGTTCATGTGGCAACTTGGATGATATGACCACACGGCCCCTAGCACCGGCATAAGCGGTATTAGATACAAATCTAGAGAGCTATGATGCAAATGCTCTGACAACTCGTATATTGGTAATTGGTGAGCTGAGGTACGTTCTGAATTAACCACAGTTAACAAATCTATTAACTATCATTTAATTCATAACTAAGATGGGAATGATGCGATTTGGCGCGATAATGGTAAACTATGAGTACTACGTGGATGTTTCGTTCCTCAGACGCGACGTGACCACCAGGCATTGACTAGAGCAAATAAATGATAAACGCAACAATAAGTATGCCGTGTTTGGTACGACGCTGGCGAGGTGTACCTCACTGACTGACGTACCCAAAGGAATTACGATTTGGTCTGACAGAGCCAGAACAAGGTTCAACAGCGATAGTCGTATGATATGTGTAACAGACATGCATGTGCCCACACCTCACACGTGACGTGACCATCATAGCCGCAGAGGAATCCTTCGGAGTCAGGGCAAGTGTAGACGCAGCCGCAGCACCCCCAAAATAGGTCCCCCAAATTCTTCTACCCCCGACCATATTGTATCCGAATGACAGCAGATACAATTGGTTCGTGTGTGGCATTATTGTAAATCAGAATACAAACCCACAACTAGCAATTAGCAGAACTGATATGGTAAAGAAATCATGAGTTCATGAAAATGTGAGAAACGGTCATGATGAAGATAGTTATAATAATACAGTCACATCATTCGGAACAGTAATTCATACAATTTAGTGAAAGGGTAAGAGCTGAAGGCTAGCATAGTGATGAATGACACAGTAAATCCATGAGAAAAACGGAAACCATACTAAAATGACGGAGTTGTAGACAAAAACCATAGCAGGCTGTCTTACATGTACATGTGTCAAAAAGTCGTTTTATTCGACAGTATATGTACACGAGAGGAAAAGTAAATCAATATAGATGTAGTATTTACACTTATTAAATCCATGAGAACGCGGCAAAGTATAATCCATATGAAAGCACAGTAAACGCGGCAGAGTATAATTACAACACATATAAGGGAAGCATATGAAAGCACAGTATAATCTGAAAGCAGCCGGTTGCTGATAAAAGGATGAGGTCTGATGGTATTGACTAAATAATGCTATGTGAAAATTGACAATGAATACTGGTTATTGAGAAAAGATGGTGGGGTGAAGCAATACGAGTCGACCTGCTCTCGAGTTTACAGGTTTAAATATGTGCATACTGGGTAAAACTGTCAGGGATTTCGCCCATACTGATACCTGGCCCAGACAGAGAGAAATACAGTGAGAAGAGACTAAACGATGTAAAATATGACATGTTCAGCAGCTTATCATATTGGAGATGTGTGTATACATGTAGCCGTATCTTACAGATCACTCATGCATAGTTACGGAAAGTGTACCAGACATTGGTCATGGTATGATGTCCCAGTCCTAGGAACCAGGTTAAATCGGTGTTTCATTTGTCATTAAGTCTAGTTAAGATGGTTGAGTTATGGGGGAGTTCGAGATCAATGGGACATGTGGCCATTAATGACAGGCCTGTTCAGAATGTGGTAGTTTACAGGAAAAGTTAATGTGGAAGCTATCTGCCTGTGTAATTAATGACTACTGGCACTGAAGAATGGGGAGGGCTTTCGCGGAATATGAGAGCATGGCGTTTATTAGGATGGAGATATGTCACCCTTCATCAATGGACAATACTCTGCGGCAGACAGCAATAAGACTTTAGCTGTGTAACCATTTTATGACCTCTTATCACACCACCTGGTGGGACGACTGACCAAGCTTGCAGAGCTATCTGGGCTGATATGATATCCGCATCTGCCATAATTGTGTGAGTATGGGTGCTGTAGAGAAAACACTGGGGGAAGTCAACTTGTGCACATGAGATGTATAAATGTGTTAATCGAGCGAAGCAGCAATGAATGGTCTTTCCATGAGTTGCCGTTAAAATTCCACATCTTCAGGTGGCCTGCGGGGGGGGACCAGTTTTGACATGTGATTAAGCAGTCTGTTAAGAAATCTCCAGAAAGTCTTTAAATTCCAATAAAGTTAGTAACATGTTGTAAAAATGTTCATGTGCCATAAACTCCGAATCTAGTTAACCGATTTTTACAAATTTAGTACCGATAGACAGCCTTTTCTGCAGGCTAGTACACCTACTGACTGAAGTCTCGTGGAAGACCGGGTCTTGCACAAGGCATGATAGTTCAGGAATAGAACTCCAAAGATGGATCCAAGATGAGAAAGAATAACTATATATTCACTGCACAATAGTCTCCTTTGAAACGACACAGCACAAAGTAAGGTCCAGTACATATGTAATGCCAACGATTGTTGGCATAGAAATGAATGAAGGGAACTGAAGTGATCAAGGTCTGAGCGAGAATGATCTCTTCTCAGAAAGTGGATGCATTTTAACGTTCCAGATACTAAACACATGTCTGCTAAGGTCAGCTTCAGGTCAACCCATTAAATTTGGGCGGAAATAACTGGACAGCTGGTGGATTAGTTTGCACTGATCTCCAAGGGGGGCAGGCAGTATAAAATAGTATAAAAGGTTAAGATCAGCTTTTAAATAAATTACGTTCTGAATTAACCATAGTTAACAAATCCATTAACTATCATTAACTGAGTTTTTCAAAAGGATGGATCCAACAGTTGCATTTAATAGGGCAAAATGACAGGTGTGCAAAAACAAGAAAAAACTAAAAGAAAATTAGGCCAAACCAGAAAATCGTCCATTGCACAAGACCCCTGGTTGTCGCAGAACAGTCAGACGCCGGTCAACAGTGATGGGGCGCTTTGCTCTAAGTGGTTCTCTCCTTTTCTATTACTTGTTGTGAATATTAAATCCAACACTGAAGGCCATGTGAACGCCATATATTGTAATAGCTCAATATATTCATATGAAGAGACACAACTAAATGATTAGTGGCACTATATACTGCTGAGAATGGCTTTGAATTCAAAGGGATAAACTATCGTGTCAGTGATGGAAATTTGTGAATAAAAATTTGTGACTTTGTGAATATGATGTCTTATCGGTTAAAAAACATCTATTGGCCATGTCTCTCATTCAATAAACTATTTTGTGTTTATATTCATTATATAGCGGATTGAGTTTTGCTGCTAACCTCCTCTTAATTATGTGTTTACTGATTGTTGGATCGGAATGTTTTTCATATATCGCCTCCAGTAGTGAGATGTACACATCTTATGATTGTGTTAGGATGCCCTGACTTCGAGCCAGCGCAACTTGTCACTATTGTAATTGTTTGCGCTGTATACATCTGTAATAGGGAACCCCTGCCCTCATCCTATTGTTCAGCGGGGACCACTGTCGAACTGCACATGATAACTGTCACACATTATCCCTATTGTGAAACCGAGCGATCGTAGTTTTTAAAAAAAAGGTGATATATTCGTAAGGGGTCCTTTGAAACCTGTACGAAACTCTCCATCGAATTGTGAATTTGTTCCTCAAACTATATCATGCTATATACTTGTGTCTCAGTTTTACTTGCTCCGAGAAGAGACATATCATGGCATTGCGGAATGATTCGCATTAGTCCATGGGCCAGAGTCAAAACTGGTACCACCTGTGGTGGCAAATTCTAGTAATGTTTTTTGAAGAGTTATATGTCTGTAGATGTTATCCACATGTGATAACTGTTGCAGATCGGTAGCTTAAGGATAGTATACCACGCTTTTTCAACCCTACCCCTTTCCCTGTTCTAAATGCAAACTTGAGGGGTGGGGTATGGTCCCTCGGATATTTTTCTTATGCTTCCCTCTAGAGACCTAAAACTTTGCACACTTTGGGCATAGGTGCTTTTCTATTGAATCGAGCAAACGTGATGTCACATAATCATTTGATGACGTCACAATGACGTAATACTCCAGTGAGCCATATATTGTCTCTTATTTGTCCATTTCAAATTGATTTTTTTTTAAATTCTGCTGGTAACACTTGGCATGGCGGATTCGAGACCTGTTCATTGAAGAGGTATTTCTATGTAGATGTCGCACATATGTGATAACAGTTGAAGATCGGCAACTTATGGGTAGTTATAACACACTTTCGGAACCCTACCCCGCTCCCATTCGGAACCCAAATATGGGGGGTGGGTTATGGTTCCTCGAATATTTTGATCATTCTTGCTGCTAGAGGGCTGAAATTTTCCACACACTACATTTACGTTCTTGCTTATAGAAAGCAATAAACATAAATTGACAACACCCAATGGTGACGTCACTATCACGTCATAAACCCGAAAATCAGTTTTTGCCTGCCTTTTGGTCTATTTTCAATGCATACTTCCTATTTAGTTGGTACCATTCGCGGCAGCAGATTCCCTCAATGTTTCCCAAAGTGGTATTATTATTTAGCTGCTACCCATAGGTTATAATCTTTGAACAGCAGTAGCTTAAGGGTAATTATAGCTCATTTTATGAAACCTGACTTACTTACTCTAGGCCAAAGGCTGGGGGTGGCGAGGTATGGCCAACCGGATATTTTCTTTAACCCTATATATAAAGAGCTAAACGATTATAGCCTATGCATGTTAGTCCTATGCTATTATAAAATGCCAAATAAAATGACAAAACGTTTAATTACATCGTCGTATCTCGACAGAGTAACAGATATATATATATGTCTTGTATCTCTTTCGTTTTATGTATGTGTGACCTGGAGGTGTTATTCACTATTTGAGGATGAATGGAGTTAGGTGCAGGATTGGCTTTTATTTAGATATTTTTCAAATTTCCTATGCTTTAACATGGTTCTAAATAGCATATTTGGCAATATTGTGCAGATATTTTTGCTAAACTCCGCAGAAGGCAGAAAAGAGGGTTACTTTAATAGCATCTTTTTTCAATATTTAGCACTTTTATAATCTAGTCTAATTTGAATATACTCGCAAAAAAATATCTGTAACACCCTGTCGGAGAAAGGACAATATATTCATCTAATTAGAATAGATTCGTACTTAAATATGTAACTGCATGGCGTCAGGGAAAAGACAATATATTCAATATTTAGCATTTTTATAATCTATACTAAATAGAAAATATTCGCACTTAAATATGTAGCTGGCGTCTGGGAAAAGACATTATATTCAATATTTAGCACTTATATAATCTATAATAAATAGAAGAGATTCGCAGTTAAATATCCACAAGAGCCTTTTCGGAAAAAAGACAATATATTCAATACTTAGCACTTTTATAATTTACTCTAATTAGAAGAGATTCGCATTAAAATATCTGTAACACCATGTCTGAGAAAGGACAATATATCCAATATTAATCATCTGTATAATATCATCTAATCAGAATATATTCGCATTTAAATATGTAGGTGACGTTTGAGAACAGACAATATACTGAATATTTTGAACCATTATAATCTCATCTAATTAGAAGAGATTCGCAGTTAAATATCTATCTGGCGTTTGAAGAAAGACAATACATTCAATATTTAGCAGCTTCATAATATATAATTACAAAAGATTCGCACTTAAATATGTAGCTGGCGTCTGCGAAGAGATAATATATTCAATATTTAGCACTTTTATAATCCATACTAATTAGAATAGATTCGCAATTAAATATCCACTAGAGCCTTTTCGAAGAGAAGACATTATATTCAATATTTAGCACTTTCATAATCTAGTCTAATTAGAAGATATTCGCATTAAAATATCTGTAACACCGTGTCGGAGAAAGGACAATATATTCAATATTTAGCACCTTTATAATATTATCTAATTAGAATAGATTCGGACTTAATATGTAGCTGACGTATGTAGCTGACGTATGAGAACAGACAATATATTCAATATTTAGCACCTTTATAATATCATCTAATTAGAAAAGATTCGCACTTAAATATGTAGCTGGTGTCTGGGCAAAAAACAATATATTCAATATTTAGCATTTTATAATCTATACTAAATAGAAGAGATTCGCAGTTAAATATCCACAAGAGCCTTTTCGGAGAAAAGACAATATATTCAATATTTAGCACTTTTATAATCTACTCTAATTAGAAGAGGCTCGCCTTAAAATATCTGTAACACCGTATCGGAGAAAGGACAATATTTAGTACCTTCATGATATCATTTAATTAGAATATAATTTGATTGTTGCAATCGAGTATCAAAGGAAGATGTTGTATTTGGCGTTTTGTTTCTTTC
>JAVTVY010037383.1:0-17241 GCA_036873755.1 Hanleya hanleyi
AAAGATCCATGCAGTAGTTCCTGAGAAATCGCAATAACAAAGTTTCATGGGGAAATCCAAGATGGCCACATGATGGACATATTGGATTTTGGAATTGTACCAGAATAGGTATCTTGCACAACTGGACCACAAGGGGAACCTGTGTACAAAACTTGACACAGATCCATGCAGTACTTCTTGAGAAATCACGATAACAAAGTTTCATGGGGAAATCTAAGATGGCTGCCTGTTGGCCATATTGAATTTTCGAATCGGACCAGAAAAGGTATCTTGCAAAATTAGACCACAAGGGGAACCTGTGTACCGAAATTGAGAAAGATCCATTAGCAGTTCCTGAGAAATCGCGATAACAAGTTTTCATGGAAAAATCCAAGATGGCCGCCTTGTGGCCATATTGGATTTGGAATCGGACCAAAAAAGGTATCTTGCACAACTAGACCCCAAGGGGAACCTGTGTACCAAATTTGAGAAAGTTCCATGCATAAGTTCCTGAGAAATCGCGATAACAAGGTTTCATGGGGAAATCCAAGATGGCCGCCTTGTGGCCATATTGGATTTTCGAATCGGACCAGAAAAGGTATCTTACACAACTAGACCCCAAGGAGAACCTGTGTACCAAATTTTAGAAAGAGCCATGCAGTAGTTCCTGAGAAATCGCGATAACAAGGTTTCATGGAAAAATCCAAGATGGCCGCCTTGTGGGCATATTGGATTTGGAATCGGACCAGAAAAGGTATTTTGCACAACTAGACCCCAAGGGGATCCTGTGTACCAAATTTGAGAGAGATCCACGCAGTAGTTGCTGAGAAATCGCGATAGCAAGGTTTCATGGGGAAATCCAAGATGGCCGTCTGGTGGCCATATTAGATATTCGAATCGCACCAGAAAATGTATCTTGCACAACTAAACCCCAAGGGGAACCTGTGTACCAAATTTGAGAAAGTTCCATGCATAAGTTCCTGAGAAATCGCGATAACAAGGTTTCATGGGGAAATCCAAGATGGCCACAAAATCCAATATGGCCACCTTGTGGCCATATTGGATTTTCGAATCGGACCAGAAAAGGTATCTTGCACAACTAGACCCCAAGGGGAACCTGTGTACCAAATTTTAGAAAGATCCATGCAGTAGTTCCTGAGAAATCGCGATAACAAGGTTTCATGGGGAAATCCAAGATGGCTGCCTGGTGGCCATATTGGACTTTTGAATCGGACCAGAAAAGGTATCATGCACAACTAGACCACAAGGGGAACCTGTGTACCGAATTTGAGAAAGATCTATGCAGTAGTTCCCGAGAAATCGCGATTATGTTTCATAGATAAATCCACATGCCGCCCGCGGTCATATTGACGGAATCGACCAGAAAAGGCATCTTGCACAACTAGACCCCAAGGGAACCTGTGTACCAAATTTGGCAAAGATCCAAGTGCAGTAGTTCCTGAGAAATCGCACAACAAAAACATGGGAAATCCAAGAGGCCACCGATGGACATATTGATTTTGGAATTGTACCAGAAAAGGTATCTTGCACAACTGGACCACAAGGGGAACCAGCACAAAACTTGACAAAGATCCATGCAGTACTTTTGAGAAATCACATAACAAAGTTTCATGGGGAAATCCAAGATGGCTGCCTGGTGGCCATATTGGATTTTCGAATTGCACCAGAAAAGCTATCTTGCACAACTAGACCCCAAGGGGAACCTGTGTACCAAATTTGAGAAAGTTCCATGCATAAGTTCCTGAGAAATCGCGATAACAAGGTTTCATGGGGAAATCCAAGATGGCCGCCTGATGGACATATTGGATTTTGGAATTGTACCAAAAAAGGTATCTTGCACAACTGGACCACAAGGGGAACCTGTGTACGAAACTTGACAAAGATCTATGCAGTACTTCCTGAGAACTCACGATAACAGTTTCATGGGGAAATCTAAGATGGCTGCCTGGTGGCCATATTGGATTTTCGAATCAGACCAGAAAAGGTATCTCTGCACAACTAGACCACAAGGGGAACCTGTGTACCGAAATTGAGAAAGATCCATGAGTGGTTCCTGAGAAATCGCGATAACAAGGTTTCATGGGGAAATCCAAGATGGCCGCCTTGTGGGCATATTGGATTTGGAATCGGACCAGAAAAGGTATTTTGCACAACTAGACCCCAAGGGGATCCTGTGTACCAAATTTGAGAGAGATCCACGCAGTAGTTCCTGAGAAATCGCGATAACAAGATTTCATGGGGAAATCCAAGATGGCTGCCTGGTGGCCATATTGGACTTTTGAATCGGACCAGAAAAGGTATCATGCACAACTAGACCACAAGGGGAACCTGTGTACCGAATTTGAGAAAGATCCATGCAGTAGTTCCCGAGAAATCGCGATTATGTTTCATAGATAAATCCAAGATGGCCGCCTTGTGGTCATATTGGATTTGGAATCGGACCAGAAAAGGTATCTTGCACAACTAGACCCCAAGGGGAACCTGTGTACCAAATTTGGCAAAGATCCATGCAGTAGTTCCTGAGAAATCGCAATAACAAAGTTTCATGGGGAAATCCAAGATGGCCACCTGATGGACATATTGGATTTTGGAATTGTACCAGAAAAGGTATCTTGCACAACTGGACCACAAGGGGAACCTGTGTACAAAACTTGACAAAGATCCATGCAGTACTTCTTGAGAAATCACGATAACAAAGTTTCATGGGGAAATCTAAGATGGCTGCCTGTTGGCCATATTGGATTTTCGAATCGGACCAGAAAAGGTATCTTGCACAACTAGACCACAAGAGGAACCTGTGTACCGAAATTGAGAAAGATCCATGAGCAGTTCCTGAGAAATCGCGATAACAAGGTTTCATGGAAAAATCCAAGATGGCCGCCTTGTGGCCATATTGGATTTGGAATCGGACAAAAAAAGGTATCTTGCACAACTAGACCCCAAGGGGAACCTGTGTACCAAATTTTAGAAAGATCCATGCAGTAGTTCCTGAGAAATCGCGATAACAAGGTTTCATGGAAAAATCCAAGATGGCCGCCTTGTGGGCATATTGGATTTGGAATCGGACCAGAAAAGGTATTTTGCACAACTAGACCCCAAGGGGATCCTGTGTACCAAATTTGAGAGAGATCCACGCAGTAGTTGCTGAGAAATCGCGATAGCAAGGTTTCATGGGGAAATCCAAGATGGCCGTCTGGTGGCCATATTAGATATTCGAATCGCACCAGAAAATGTATCTTGCACAACTAAACCCCAAGGGGAACCTGTGTACCAAATTTGAGAAAGTTCCATGCATAAGTTCCTGAGAAATCGCGATAACAAGGTTTCATGGGGAAATCCAAGATGGCCACAAAATCCAATATGGCCACCTTGTGGCCATATTGGATTTTCGAATCGGACCAGAAAAGGTATCTTGCACAACTAGACCCCAAGGGGAACCTGTGTACCAAATTTTAGAAAGATCCATGCAGTAGTTCCTGAGAAATCGCGATAACAAGGTTTCATGGGGAAATCCAAGATGGCTGCCTGGTGGCCATATTGGACTTTTGAATCGGACCAGAAAAGGTATCATGCACAACTAGACCACAAGGGGAACCTGTGTACCGAATTTGAGAAAGATCCATGCAGTAGTTCCCGAGAAATCGCGATTATGTTTCATAGATAAATCCAAGATGGCCGCCTTGCGGTCATATTGGATTTGGAATCGGACCAGAAAAGGCATCTTGCACAACTAGACCTCAAGGGGAACCTGTGTACCAAATTTGGCAAAGATCCATGCAGTAGTTCCTGAGAAATCGCAATAACAAAGTTTCATGGGGAAATCCAAGATGGCCACCTGATGGACATATTGGATTTTGGAATTGTACCAGAAAAGGTATCTTGCACAACTGGACCACAAGAGGAACCAGTGTACAAAACTTGACAAAGATCCATGCAGTACTTCTTGAGAAATCACGATAACAAAGTTTCATGGGGAAATCTAAGATGGCTGCCTGTTGGCCATATTGGATTTTCGAATCGGACCAGAAAAGGTATCTTGCACAACTAGACCACAAGAGGAACCTGTGTACCGAAATTGAGAAAGATCCATGAGCAGTTCCTGAGAAATCGCGATAACAAGGTTTCATGGAAAAATCCAAGATGGCCGCCTGATGGACATATTGGATTTTGGAATTGTACCAGAAAAGGTATCTTGCACAACTGGACCACAAGGGGAACCTGTGTACAAAACTTGACAAAGATCCATGCAGTACTTCTTGAGAAATCACGGTAACAAAGTTTCATGGGGAAATCTAAGATGGCTGCCTGTTGGCCATATTGGATTTTCGAATCGGACCAGAAAAGGTATCTTGCACAACTAGACCACAAGAGGAACCTGTGTACCGAAATTGAGAAAGATCCATGAGCAGTTCCTGAGAAATCGCGATAACAAGGTTTCATGGAAAAATGCAAGATGGCCGCCTTGTGGCCATATTGGATTTGGAATCGGACCAAAAAAGGTATCTTGCACAACTAGGCCCCAAGGGGATCCTGTGTACCAAATTTGAGAAAGATCCACCCAGTAGTTCCTGAGAAATCGCGATAACAAGTTTTCATGGGGAATTCCAAGATGGCCGCCTGGAGGCCATATTAGATATTCGAATCGCACCAGAAAAGGTATCTTGCACAACTAGACCCCAAGGGGAACCTGTGTACCAAATTTGAGAAAGATCCATGCAGTAGTTCCTGAGAAATCGCGATAACAAGGTTTCATGGGGAAATCCAAGATGGCTGCCTTGTGGCCATATTGGATTTTCGAATCGGACCAGAAAAGGTATCTTGCACAACTAGACCCCAAGGGGAACCTGCGTACCAAATTTGAGAAAGATCCATGCAGTAGTTCCTGAGAAATCGCGATAACAAGGTTTCATGGGGAAATCCAATATGGCTGCCTGGTGGCCATATTGGTTTTTCGAATCGGACCGAAAAGGTATCTTGCACAACTAGACCCCAAGGGGAACCTGTGTACCAAATTTTAGAAAGATCCATGCAGTAGTTCCTGAGAAATCGCGATAACAAGGTTTCATGGAAAAATCCAAGATGGCCGCCTTGTGGGCATATTGGATTTGGAATCGGACCAGAAAAGGTATTTTGCACAACTACACTACACAAAAATCTGGATTTGATATTATTTAATATTACCACTAAATATAAGGTGAATATAACTGTTATATTTGCAAAAGTTTAAATGGACCTGTAAATATTAACATATGTGGATATAATTTGCATGCTTTTAACATACACATCAGGGCCATGGTGTACGTATATGGTGTTTAAATGGAAAGACAAATATAGACAAATGTATTTGAACGACAGGTCAACACAGAACATATATGGTATGATATTGTATTACCTACTGTAGTAAATAAATATCGTTGCTTCATTATTTGCCAGTGTTGTAAATGTGCATCATTTGCCATATATTTCACTTATATGCGCCATACATTTTCTATTATATTTACCGTTTGTGGACATTAGATATTGCAGCTTGGACAGGCCCTTATGACACAGCATAACGTACACAGTACAGAGTTATGCAAATAATTATATTTTATTCTATTTTATATGGCACACTGGGACATCATGTGCAAATTAAACCGATTAATTTGCAGACTTTTAATATACGGCAGGTGAGTTGATAAATATTTCGGTTATATTTCACTCTGTGAGATTTGTACGTCGCAGGAAATTAAATGTAACAATACTATTCACCATATATTCTCTACTGCATGGAACGGTGGCTCATATAATTGATACATGAGCAAAGTTCTACCACATAGACAAATTTAATCAAACAGATGAGTTTTATTAACTAAACATTTACCAAATTGCAAATATAATCTCACATTTGAATAATATTTGATAGTATGATACAGACAACTGTATGTTATGGAAATGTAATCGTTTTGTTTACAACGTTGCGACATCGATGTGAATTATTATTGCATGGTTCAGTAATAATTGCTGAGAATCGGTGTAATTTGAACGTATCAGTAGCCTCATATAGCGCAAGCACATTTCGAAAGCATTTGATGACACCGGGATTGAGCATCTGTGGTGACTGTTAAATGCTTATAGTTACTCAGTCATGATCCTGGTATAAATAGTTTAGGTAGCACTTCCACTATCGAAACGGATTATAAAATTTGGCATAATTGAACACAAGCAATTATCATAGCCCAGCGGATAGTGAAATGTTATCTAGACAATAGATGCATAATCGAAGTTTATTAACTTTGTATATACGGGTTTTTCTTATATAGTGCGATTTTTAACACACGGCAATCTGTATTTATATCCTTTATACTGATTTTCATAAAGTATGTAGTTAATACATTGTTAATACGAGTGCTTCATTATTTACAAGTCTGGTGTGGTATGTGTGCTTAAAACAAGTACATTAATTCCTTCCTGAAAATACAAAATGATTATGAAAATCCTCTATATATCATTCCTGGGAAACATATCTGGAAACATGATTCGAGAAAAAAAATCAGCCAGAATGAGCCGGGGAAGTTGCAGTTCGATATAAGACAGCTTTTGTAGAGTTTTATTCAGTTAGATCTGCCAGAAAGATGTTATCTGACAAGGTTGGTAAATATTTAGCTTGCTGGATTCAAGGATCATTGGTGATTATTTAATCATTGGTGTCTAATCGCTTTGTCACACTGGCATATTGTTAGCCTGTCTGTAGGCTAAACTTGAGCAAACAAATGTATGAGGCTTAATATATTATGTAACTTCTTATCGGATGCCTTCTCTTCTCAACATACAATTGTGGCTGATGAATCCAAACTGTATTTCGTCACTGGACTTGTAGTGATTAGTGATGAAATGACTGGTCTTGAGTAGATAATGGTTCTGTTTTCGTCAACTTTTGTACACCACCGGAACAAAGCCTACCTATATCAATTTAACATTTCCATCAGTTACACAACAGAAACATAGCATTCTGACTAGGACTCACACAGATTATTATATTGCTTGTATAGTGGCAGGCAAGATTACCAAGTAATACGATCATATTGTTCGGGTAATGGCAGTTATTCTGTTGATAAATTGCATAAATATGTTCATTCTTGCTCACTGTGGTATACATAACATAGTCTTGTTACAGGCACATGCGATATGTTACGACCACAGTATGTCAGTTCGAAATGATAATTCGACCTAAAGTGAACTTTAAAGTTTAAAGTGAGCTTCAGTGAACACTTTCAGAAGAGAAAAAAATTGACAAATTCATTATATATGCAGATTTAGAATTTTCCTACTGTTTTTGCTTTCTCATTCGTTTTAATATCACCATTTCAGATAATTTTGAAACCTCACCGATCCTGCATACCAACAAAGAGTGGATTCACTTAAATAAAACAACACTGAATGTTTGTTTCCGCCATTCGATATTCCTGTATAGCAGCGCGGTACTGCAATACTCATCACCCCGAATCATTGTTCGTCTGACAAAGCCGAACCATGACAGAGAACGAATTCACCAGGACGAAGCATAAGAAGCTCGACTCTGAATGTTTTGAGTTGATGGAAATAGAGAACTGATGATGACAAATATGAGAATAAATGAATGCAAATTGAAGAATTACTTTCTTTTATAATATTCCAAAAATAATTACGTCCCCTGTGGTGACGTCTACTATTTGTTTTCCACGTAACACGTTATGGAACATTATAAAGGGAAGCAGGTCTTCTCTTTCATTCGTTTGTTATAGTTTTAATCATCCTCAGTTCTCTATTTCCATCAACTCAAACATTCAAATTCAAGATCCCGTGGGACGAAGATCATAGTATGCTGTTTGAACAGCTTCGTGACCTCATGACCGTCCCGAATATGCCCATACACTGCGAAAAAGATTGTGTCGAAACCATTTTAGCACCAGAATTGAGTTGAAAATAACACAAATGGGTGTTAGAATAAACACAACTTTGTGGTGATATATGAAGTTTAACACAAAACTATTTAAGCGAATCAAACGTGGTGTATATTTCGTCTCCTTTGTTTGAAGTTACATGTTCGTCTCCGTATATTTGTTTTGACTTTGGAGACCCCCGATGTAGTATCCTCTCGTAACTTCGAAGAGTTTGTCCTCCATCCTTTTATCCGCATGAACTAGGCCTTCCTCAAAATATACTGAGATACCACGAAGGTGGTGTATCACACACGAACGCCGTCCGTTCAGTGGCTCTCTTTTTAAAAGGACGTTTCGAGTAATAGCTGTACTGCTCACATCTACATGCATGGCTGGCAATCTTAATAAATTAATATTCTATCAATGCTTTCCAATCTCTTATGCCGCTATATAGAACCTTACTTATTTCAGTTGAAATTGGTGCTCCGAGAGTCCATGAATTAACAGCCTTATAACATCACGGCCGTATTTGGACTAATCCTCTTACCCAAAGACCACATATCTATCTCGGATTATGTCGACACAATGACTAGACAGCGGCAAAATCAAAATGTATCCCAACTGAGTTCTTCTGATTCGGCTGAGCCAATCAAAATTACTCCACCATTAATGTCTGCTTCAAAGCACTATGAATAGTTCTCAGGACTGTGGTTGTCGCTCGAGTTACTGCAAGCCGGTTAGATCCCACAAGCCAAATATCCAAATGGTGGAGCAGATGGGATTTAATGTTAATTAGATTGGCAGAGCAGGTTACCTGCATTATGGAGGGTGTGCATGCTGTACTTTCCACAAGCGACTTCGGGTTTGTTCATAAAGTGTTTCAAACCACGAGTTTGCTTGAGGAAAGAATATCACAAAGACGAGATCAAAAGTAAAACTTTTGCATTTGTATCTAAGTTTTATTCATGTTCTATTTACAACAGTCATAGCTATTCGGATGCAAAGAAATCGAGAAGAACGAATATACAAATAAAATGGTATGATTTGGGATTTTCATCTTATATCCTATCTGCGACCAAAGATGAAAGCAGAATCTAATATCGGCATATCAGTCAGAAGAATGTTATCGGCTTTACAAAAGCTTACCATGCCAAATCATCATGAATGTACAAATATAACTGTCCATTTTAATTAGTCGTCTACTTTGGAGCCTGTCAAAAATCAATTGTTATCTGCATAAATTTACTTTCTGTGCAGTGAGTAAAAAATTGACCTTCACAGACTGACCATCATTACTCCGTGATATTGATAATATATTACGCTTGAAATAAATTTGAAATTTTCTGCATATGAACTATGTACTATAGTTTGATGCACCGGGGTTCATTACATAGAAAGACGTCATATTGTATTCGTGTTCCAGTTGACAAAGATTGATACCCTATAAAGTAATAACAGGTGGCTCCTGGGTGTGCCGTTTATATCCGTGCAGTGAAATTGCCGAATGATAAACCGCACACACGTCTATGACCGTACACCACATCTTTGACCTTTGTGTCCGTGAAAACGAACACAGTAGGGTATCTCCCTATGTAATTAAGCCCTGGTACATGAAACTACAGCAGTGGAGTTTTATTTATGGAGAGAATTACAAAGTTATTTCAGGCGTGAAACATCATCAATATCAGAGAGTAATGGTAGTCATTTTGTAGACTTCGGTTTGTTATATACGCTGCAAAAAAAAACAAGTAATTTTTGCAGAGTTAGCTACGGTATTGATTTTCGAGACGCTCCATTTAGACGACTAATTAAAATGGACAAACTTTAACACACAGTTTTACTCATTATTTGGCAATCTAAACTATACACAGTTAAATAATAAATTTTACATAAAATCCAACTGACGAAACGCGAAGTAAACAAGAGCTGTACAAGTAATGTCACTGACTACAGCGTGCTGAAATTATATGTATCATATTGACCTACAATAAAACAATCATTTCCTAGCAGAAGTAGCAATAGTCTGGAAAGGTGACATGGAAAAATCATCTAAGTTTCGAACTAACTATATAGGTTTATTGTAATGATTATGCACATGTATAATGAGAAAACGACACTAATGTATAAAACGTTGAGGAAAACTCCAACGATCAAGTTCAATATCAAGAGAAGAAAGTACCGAATATTTAGATTGAAATTCCGCAAGTAAATACTACAAACGGTCGAGAGATAAAATATAGTCCAAAGAAATATGGAAATCACATATATATATTTTCGTTCAAGTTTTGTTTTCCATATTGTTTATTATTTTTTCGAAATATTCAAAAGTTCAAAATGACGTTTCCTCGTCCTCAGAGTTGAGTGGACCGACCTGTAGAGCTCACTCGTGTGCATCATCTGGAGCTGCGCTCGCCCACTTTTCGGTCGCAATACGGTGCCCCTCCCCGGAGTTTAGCTGCAATCTTCCTCGCGCGCTTATCTAAAGCTGCATATGGTGCATATTATAGACCCAGACATACATGAATGGGGCATATTGTAGACCTAATTGTAATGGCATTCATCTGCAATATGTGAAGGAATTGTTTTTATGACAAAATATATAATCTATGTATGTATTAGCAGTGTACAATTGTGTGCTGTCCTAAGTGTTTTATGGGGTGGATGGAGGGTGTCTGGTTCCATGCTGCTTCAAAGATTTCTTCTTTGAAGTAGCAAGAATGCAACTTGTCTGTATAGCAAGCCAAAGTGCTTTTTATTCCGAATTTCCGATATGGGAAATTCTATTTCCGATATCAGAAATTGAATTCCCGATATGGGAAATTCTAATTTCCGATATCGGAAATTGCAATTCCCGATATCAGAAATAGAATTTCCGATATCGGGAATTAGAATTTCCCATATCGGAAATTCAGTGACAATTTCCGATATCAGGAATTCAATTTCTGATATCGGAAATAGAATTTCTCATATCGGAAATTGTCACTGAATTTCCGATATCGGAAATGAAAGCTCTGGAAGCCTTACTTAACCTAGAATTGCAATTTCCGATATCGGAAATTCAGTGACAATTTCCGATATCAGGAATTGAATTTCCGATATCGAAAATTGTCTCCGAATTTCCGATATCGGAAATTGCAATTCTCGATTTCCGATATCGAAAATTCTAATTCCTGATATCGGGAATTGCAATTTCCGATATCGGGAATTGCAATTTTCTATATCGGAAATTGAATTTCAGATATCGAGAATACAATTTCCGATATCAGAAATTGAAGGATCCGATATCGGAAATTTCAATTCCGATATCGGGAATTCAATTTCCGATATCGGAAATTCTCGAATAAAAAGCACTTTGGCTTGCCATATGTCTTGATGGTGCTTACATGGTTCGTGGCTATATGACTGAAACAATGTTGAACGTTATGTTGAATCCTATGCACTCGCTCACTCACTTGTGTCAAAATATATTGTATATAAGCTTAGTCTTCCAGAAGAATTGAGTAGTATATACTGTTAAATTTTGGGACATGAATTTTGTTTGAAACATGTGAACTAACACACAGGGCCTCGTTACCGTTATTAATTGGTTAATTAGGTTGATTACACAAGGTGATTTATTCCCTACCTCGACCCTCACCCCTGTAATCAACCTAATTAACCAATTAATAACGGTAACGAGGCCCTGTGGACCTAACATGTAAATATGCATGATACAAGCGAAATGCAAGTGAGGGTTTAATGCAAGCGCTCAGTGTTGAATCGATCGTTTCACATTTGGATATCCCTTCTTGCACACGCAGGTGCTGATACCATCTTATCGGTACCCAAAATGGTGAAACCACAGAAATACGAAATGGCACACTTCAACAAAATTCAAGTCAATGCTTTAACAATAAAACTCTGCCATAGCACTGGCAGGTGCATTGAGACAGCAGTTCACATCATTTTTTTTCACCCATTCTTTCCTATTCATGGGTTTGTTAGCATGTAAGCTTATCACTTATCCTATTGTTCCAAGAAAGGACCATTATGCTTCCATTTATGATTATCCTGGCAACTTCAGGTCAAAGATAGACCAGTTATCATTGATTAAAATATTTCCTATGGGCACATGGGAAAGGGCAGCCATTGGATGTATCAACTGCTGTACATGTAAACTGCTCTCTCAATGTGACTGCCAGTGATATTGGTGCAGCATTCACTCCGGCTTCTCGGTATATTGTTAAAGGAATAATTTGAATTTTGTGCAAATGGGGTATTAGAGCTGACAAATATCCCAGTTTAACCAAATCTGTCATAATTTTGTTTCTTTCGAAGACATATTTTCACAAATTATTGTCAGTCAGTTTTTAGCTGAAATGACTGTAAGTGTATAAGATCCATAAGACTTTCGACATTCGATTTATTTTCAATGAGCGCAATTTCATCGATACCCAAATTAAAGAGCTGTGTCAGCTGTGGACATCTGTTCTAAATATTTAGAACAAATTTTATTTAACAATGTACTCTTGAAAAGTTATGTGCATATGAATAAAAGTTTCATACATATGGGGAACAGTTCTGCCAGCATAGCTTAAACTGTTTTTCTCTTTAAAGAGAGGTGGAATATCATGCCATATCACTTCTGAATGAAAGGTCACTTCCAGTAAAGGGGTTGCCATTGCAATGTAGAGAGGTCACTTCCAGTTGAGTGACTGGCGGAGAAAACGTAAATCTTGGAATTTCATGAAAAAAAAAATGCGAAAAACACTCAGTCACGTGGATAGAACTGGGCTAACCCTGGGTCAAATAGGTCATGCAGGGTCTCAACTTGAAGCGCGCTTCAATGTCGGGCAGGTGACTGAAGGGGGAATCAAAGACTAAAAATTCCCCCCCTTAAAACAGACCTTGCAGGGTGTACAAAATCTGGAAAATGGACTTCACATGAACCCATGAGTATTTTTTTTTCTTGTGGCGCAAATTATAGTGTGCGGATATTTGTTCGATCTCTTGCAAGCTGAAGCGTACTTTGGGAGTGGTCTCGAAGACATTGGTTGAATTTCACAGGAAAGTGACGGAGTGCATCACCATGAAGCATTGAGGTGTACTTTTTGGCAAAGGGTGGGCCATCCTGGGTCCAAATGGGCTGTGCAGGGTCTCATCTTGAAGCACTCGTGGAGTAGACTACGCCTGGCGTGAATCGAAAATGACGTCACGGTTCGCATGCGCAGTTGAGAAGTATTACTGAAAGGATATTTTGGGGTGCACAAGGGTAAATGGGCTTTGCAAGGCATCATATTGAAGCGGTCGTGGAGTAGACTACAACTGGGGGTTTTGAAATGGACATGACGTCATGAAGAGTCCAGGAGCAGTAGCGAAGAGGGCATTTTTGGGGTGTGTTTGAGCTATACAGGGGCCATTCCTGGTCTCAATGGGTGATGGAGGGTCTCGTATTGAAGCCCTCGTGACTACTAATATCCAAACCAATTATATTCTCTACCACATGTGTAGTGTCAAATTTAGGACAGTATACGAATTGTCATTCTCATGTCATCAGATTGTATATTCCCTATTGTTATGTTGTTTATCGACGGTTTCGAGGTTAAAAACTCTGACGTTGGGAGAATGACTAATTGTGTACTACTTGACCATGATGCATGGCAAGTAAAATTATGATGTTTGTTATTTGTCTGTGAAAGGATGATTTTTATATAAATTTCACAGTTAAAGCCCCACATTTAGGCAAGGCCTTCCCCGTTTTTTTTTTGTTTTTTTTTTAATTTGAGCTGCAAGAAACCCGTTTGGGAGATTTTTATTCACCGTATATAAATCTGTCAGAAGGTCCGGTTACTCACAGGTATGTGTATTCCGATATGAATAACATGAGATAATAAATGTGCGCATTTTATCGAAATAAAATCAAGCACAAACTTGTTTCGTATTTTATTAGTTCCACCAGAGACCCTATAATAAATTATTATACATATTTATTATAGGGTCTCTGGTTCCACTATCCGTCTTACTTCATTTAAGGAACTATTGGCAATGCCTTTGTACCACTGAGTCGAGACACTTTGTTGTCCCTAGATTTGGCTCTTGTACATGCATGCATTGTCGCCTGACCCTTACATCAAGTATGAACCCTCATTCATATATTGTCATTTTCTAAAGTAATACGACTTCATCATATTCTGTGATGTTTAATCTCACAAACTGTGCGCGAGAGTATTTCACTAATCTAAGGCATGGAAGGACTCAACGATATTGGGCACCCATATTAGATTTTACATTTTAGCATAACTAAAATATGACCGCTGGAACAAAAATCATATTTCGATTTACTGTAACGGCAGAGATTGCGATATTGAAAACGGTAGGTCGGTTTAAGGTGTCATACTATAGATAACCAGGCTAAAATATATAAGAAAAAAGGGAAACAAAACTTCTAACGTCAGACGACGATGTTTATGTCACTACATTGCCAGTCGGAATGGAAACGGACAGCATATTCCAGGTATTAATTGAGTTTCTAGCTAGTAGACTACCACGTTTGAAATGAACACAATTTTGAAAAATCATTATGATCTTATAAAAACTCAAATACTCAAAAACGGCCTGTCATCGACGGTACGCGGACATCCCCCCGAGGACATTTCTCCCTGCTGACATATCCCACTTCATATATATCTGTGTACTATGAGTTCATACGAATGTGTAACAAAATTGACTTTTTCTTATTTTTTTCTTGTTTTCTATAATTTGGCATGACTAAACAATAAATACACAGTATAAGTTAATAACTATCACATAGTTATGTGATTCTACTCGAGCAGCAGGTTGAAATCAGGATAATAAAGCTGTGAGGATTGTTAAATGGTATTGTAATCAGTGGTTTTAAAGACAAACTGTATACAATGACTTTCCTTGTGCCATGCACGGACTGATTCTACTTCGGCAATGGGCTAACTCGGGATAAAGATAAACTAAACAATAAATTCTACCTAGTTACAGACATTATGTAACAAACATGCTGATTGATTTAAATTGGTGATTAAATTTGAAAAGACAACATATTTGCAACAATATATCATCTAACAATGATGTTTATTTTGTCTCCGTTGAAACCATGGGGTATTCTTCGAAATCATGTCAATTTATTGAAAGTAACTTATTGAAAAGATAATTATCAAAATCGCTTTATTTATAACTTGGTTGCATTTTTATTTTGTTAATAAATCATACAAATCTGGTTAACATTGCCGCTATCTTAAATATAGCTGGAGAAAATTGATGTCCGATTAAGCTTATTGAAAATAAGAATAAAATGTTTTTGTCAATATGTGTTTCACATTCGTATGAAATCATAGCACAAATAGCTATAGGAAGGAGGGGGAAATGTCCGCAGGGGGAAATGTTCGAAGGGAGAAATGTCCTATTTTACATGATAATTGCAAGCGTGGGTAATAAGATAATGTCACTATCACAAGTTTTTTTGTTTGCTCTTGCCTTCAGACTTGATAAATCATTCGGCACAATACATTATTTCTTATTTTAAAAGCCATTAAGACTTTACCAAATAAGATATAGATTATTAAACATTCTCGCATTTCTGAGAATGATATCCTGCTCACAAATAATGAATGACTGCCTTTTGCACAAAAAAAAAGGATGGAGAATTGCCAGTACGCTTCGTTGGCAGACAGAATACATATGCCGCGTGCCTTAATAGACCAGCAAAGATACGAAGGCAAATTGCCAGGGGAAGAAAGTATATCACTGATACCCACGGGAGAAGGAAGCAGGGGTGCCCAGAACTCCTATTTATCAGCACAGATACTTGATATATATAGCTTGTGTGATTCAAGTATTATTTGTGAATATTTCCCATGGAATTCAAGTATTTATTCGTGAATATTTCCCGAGGTCTCCATTTACGGCACACATGGTATGATGGATCTAACCTTTATGTCACACTAGTCTCTTAATCGGTTAATGTGTATTCAGACTAATTACAAACGTCTAGCCCGTCATTCATAATCCAGCCGTCGTCCATTAGAGAATATCCGCGTCCATAATCCAAAGACTTATTCCATTTTCCATATAACAGTATTAGCACCAAATTCAAAAAGACAATCATAGTATACATAAACATAGACTTGTTTCCTGCAAGAGAGAAGCGGTCAACAGTTTTCAATGATGCCGGCAAGACATCATGATGTTCCAAAAATATCAAATCCGTATCGCTGATCAGTATTCTTAATCCATAATATTCGTTATAGAGTCGTCATCTAAAAAAAAATGATGTATCTCAGTCACGCTTTGATTGTGACTGTTCATATGAGTACCATGAGGATCTTGAAGTACATGGGTTCATACGGCCCCTAGCCCCGGGTTAAGCGGAATTAGACACAAGTTACGAAACGTAGCGCCATAGATCTTGCACGCTACGTTCGTATTTTGCTATCAGCATGCGATATGTATCGCCAAATTTGAGAAACTTTGAGTGGAGGCGCTTGGTGGAATAGCCTGTTTTATAAGTTTCTGCAACAATGTTTTGTGACGTTGATTAAAATCATCACATTTAACACAGGATCTAGCAAATGCTACTAAGCGAGATATGTATACGCCATATGCAGGTCCCACTGGAATATTACTATCCAGATAGGGATAGTTTACGATGTCGAAATTGTAATCATCTGTTTTGTCATAAAGTCGACGAGAGAGAATGCCCGCTTCATTTTTATAGAGATAGAGATCTAAATAAGATGTGCCTGTAGGGCTATCTGTAGTTTCCTTCAAATCCAGTGAAGGTGGACCTTTGACCTTTGTAAACAAATGCATCAAGCTTAGATATGTTATGCAAGTTCTTATCTGCTTTATGTATCAACCCATTCTTAGGGCTCCATTGTGAGTGCTGAATCCAAACTATGATGTTTCGTGATGTAACTGTTGTTGTGTGGTCGGTAAAGAAGAGTAGATTATCCAGTTTCGTCTGAATTTTGACGAAACCAGAACTATATTTTTTTGAAAATGTGTCCGTTCATGTTTTGTGTATTTTTCAATCTGAAATTCTATGGTGTAACTTTCATGAAATCTTTTCTGACTAACCTATATTGTCGTATCAATTACACTTTCGATCAGCTGAACAACCAGAAAGTTTCAGGAGATACTAAACATTCTCTTATGCCTCTCTTTAGGAAAAAGTGGTCCCATGTAGTAATGTGCACATTAGGGGAATATATTTATTTTAATCGGAATGCACACAGATATCTGACGCACTGCGGGATTCTCGAAAATGCTCTCAAGTAAGTTCATCAAACTCTTCCAGGTACAATAGCACGCAAACCTTGTTGATATAGAC
>JAVTVY010037384.1:0-158601 GCA_036873755.1 Hanleya hanleyi
TGACGATTTTAATCAACATCACAAAACATTATTGCAGAAACTTATTAAATAGGGCTATACCACCAAGCGCCTCAAATTTGGTGATACATTTCGGAAGCTGATAGCAAAATACAAGCGTTATCTACAAGAGCTATGGCATTACATTTCGTAACTTGTGTGTAATTCCGCTTATTCCGGGGTTAGGGGCCGTATGAACCCATGTAGTTCAAGATCATCACGGTGTTCATATGAACAGTCACAATCAAAGCGTGACTGAGATATCTCATTTTCTAGGTAACGATTTTACAAACGAAAATCATATGATCAGTGCAACGGATTCGATGTTTTTGGAACATCATGATTGTTGACCGCTTCTCTCTTGCAGGAAACCAGCCTTGCCTCCCGATTATAAACGCGGAGAATCTTTAATGGACGACGGTTGAATATAGATTGTCAGACTAGAAGCTTGTATTGTTACCTAATGTCAGAAAAGATCGATACTCGTGGGTATCGTTGGGTGAAACCCTGATGTCACTTACTCCTCTCGTTCTCCGAAGAGCGTTCCAATTCCGGTGGCAAATGCGCACCTTTAACCCCTACCCATAATACCCTGTGGCGCATGCCTGTGTGCAGGAGTCTCGTGGGGTGAAACGCCGATGTTTCCCATCCCTCATGTTCCCGGTGAAGCGCTACACTCCCTGTGGCGCAGGCGCAAGCCTACGCCCCCCCTCCCCGCTATCCACAATATACTATGGCACATGCCTGGGTCCAGGACTCTCGTGAGGTAAAACCCCAAGTCTCTCACCCCTCTCATTCTCGGTAAAGCATTTCTTTTCCGGTTGAGCATGCGCACTCACACTCCTCTACCCATTCCCACTCCTGACACACACCTTTTTGTTATACCGCGACTGAATATCTTTCCTCAGGTGAAGGCGTCCAGACATATTAATCTAGTTTCACCACAAAAGGTATTCGAAAGAGTAAACCGAAATGTTAGCCCATAACACATTGGCATCCACACTACGACGGTTTTTACGTATCTTGTCGTATCGTCAAGAGGCGTCGTGAGCAGGCGGACAGAGTTTTATGAGGGTTTGACATTTGACCTTGAACCGTGGACCAGGGATAGAGGTGACGGAGTGTCGTATTGAAATATTGCTGGATAGAATTGTAGAGATCTTGAATAGGACTGTGGCGATGGAAACACTGTCGGATCGTAGACCAGTGGATCAGGTACATCTCACTCACTGGCTGGACATCGATGGGTATGTCCACAGGCTAGTCCACGAAATGCACCTCACCCTCATCGATAGTACGGGATGGCACAGTTGAATGCACAGGTTCGTCCAAGGGTTGAGTGGAAGGTGGATGCATCTTAACCCGTTGGTCAGGTGGTCTCTCTACTTCGATGCTGGCCTTATCTGTCGCCTCAATCCTCGAACGTGCTTGCGGCACAAGGTGTCGTTCATGAATGACACGTTGATGGCGACTCAATTGCAATTGACTGTGAAGTCTGAAGACTCCAGCGACCACATTCCTCACATGTGTCCGATGTAGCTATCAGAGTCCTGTGCACACAGCTACAACGTTTTGCCAAGCGGTTGCATTGGGCTTCAGGATCAACCGGAACTTTCAATTTCAGTCATCGTTCTCCATGTGCAAGTAATCCGAAAATCCTTACACCACGAAGTCCCGCCCATGATGAGATCGAGCAAAACCTGGATGAATATTTTGGGCGTATGCTACTGGCCTTCAGGGAGAGGGAATGTATAGGGGTTGCCCTCGTACACGATTTCGTGTCACATCATGTCCTGTTGCATGTTGTACCATGTGTAAGGGTCCTTCATATTTAGTAGCCCATACTCCCAACGCCCAGCAAAATTTACGGGGTGGAGCAGCTGCGTGACGTAATGGACAAATATGTTGTCGGGAAACACATGAGCTGAGCTGCTGCTTGGCGTTGTGAGGTAAAAACACGATGACTGAGCCTTCTCTCTCCTAGTCTCCGCTTATTATACTCATACCAGGCCTCCAGAGTCTGTGGTCGACATTGTGACTGACCTGGTGCGGGGGAGCGTGTCATGGATCTCGATCGGTGTGGTGTTTGGGTGGTGTCTCGGGCATCTGCTGCCGCTGCATCCAGATCCAACTCTGAGGATTTCTCACCATTTCTTGCGGCACGTTCATGTCTCTCAGCCCTTCGGGAACCTGTGACTTGCGTTGATGCTTCATATCATTAAAAAAATCCGCCATGTGAGTACCGGGAATCACTCCGTTATGGATCAGGAGTTCACTTTTTTCGTTCCAGAACATGTTCGGATTGTTTTTCAACCGCTTCAGCAACAAGACGCCCCTCCTCTGGAACCAATTCGGTAGATTCTTCATGACTTCCTCTTCGACCAACTGAGAGGCTGATGGCGGTACGTCTGGTACCGATGGATGTGGTGTGACGGACGGTGACTTGTACCGTAAAAACGCCTGATTGTCATGTACTTTCTCACTATCGCTTAAATCCTGACGTTGTAAAAATCTGGCTCATGTCCTCATCGAGCGTGTTCGACGTCTTGACAATGAATACGATCGAGTACCGCGATTGCAGGGTTTAAAGCAGGAGCGGTTCGACCAGAGCAATATTTTTCGAATGTCCTATTATCGGCCGAAAAGAATCCATCAAGTAAGAGGGCGAGCACAGTGACAGACAAACGCGCTGATATAGCTCGGTAAAACCCGCTTTTCTGGAAGATCTTTTTCTTCTGAGCTTATTGGACTTATTGGACATGTCTTATGCTTGACCAACTTGGCTTTCTGAGCCGGAGTTTGTCGAACGTTCCTTTTATAATGTTATGTCAAATATGACAGAAACTTTGCATCGAAGTCCGCCCCACGTTAAATGGTCTGGACCAATTCCGATGTGGCTGTCGTTGGCGCCCGACGCCTACCTGCAGAAGGATGATGTTATGATATGTATTGATACATTTATAGACATATGTACATTAGAGATGTATGTTATGTGGACACGCTCCCTTATGTCCGCCATTTTGCCGAGTGTCTTTGCTCGCTCCTGATTAAATCTATTTTACGATACATCCATCTTTGACTTCTGATCAGCACAATCGTAGGAACAAACATGTCCTGAAGTGAACAGGTAAGAGAAATGTGTAAAGGTCAGAAAAGTAGTCGAACCATTAACCAATATAACACAGAGTTGCTCACTCGTAGTAGGACTTGCGAATTTGGGGAGCTTGAGGAGTCTGATCAGGGACCTATAGTTTGTGGCATACCTAATAATACAGCCAGAGAGCCTACTCAGGGAAAATGATCTGAGATTGGCCACGGCATTGCAATATGTAGAGCAGCGGAGGCTGTTAAAGGCAAGCTAAAGAGATCTGTGTTGACGACACAGCCACGGTTTCGGCCAATACGGTGAACATGAAACATTCAATCGAATGCGTCCGCAGTCAAAAGTGGGCAAAGTTGGACTAACGGTACTAAACAAAAGCAACCACGGTGTGATAGGTTTAACAGGTGGCATGTTGCGCATAACCCTTGCCCAGCACAAAGAAAGATTTGTAGAAATTGTGGTATGCACGATCACTTTGAAATTTTCTGAAAATCTGGAAAACAGCGTGGTAGAGTACACACAGTGGAGGCGTGTGAGGATTCTGCCTATGGGGACTTTTATGTAGATACTGTGCATTCAACTCCGGGAAGTAAGAGAGATTGGATCCTGCCATTACAGGTCAATGGGGTCATCCTCGCATTCAAGCTGGACATTACATGAAACTGAAACCCCCGCCAATGCTGCATCAATCCATGACGCGTGTAACTGGATATTCGGCGCGAGTATACCTGTGAAAGGTGAATGTCGGGCTAGTATATTCTAAGATGAAGTTCTTAGAGGGAGGTGTGGCAACCGCAGCTCGGACACGTGTTGTTTGGTGTTATAGCCAATGGCAGCCCGCCTACGAAACTACAAGGTTACAGAATGTGAGCTTTGTCCCAGGAATTCCTCACGACATAGACGAACCCTATTACTTCGATTGCGAGCAGACCAACGTGGTAGTGCTCGATGATCTGATGAGTGCGGCCAAGGACAATTCGAAAATCGCCGACCTGTTCACCAAAGGGTCCCATCATCGCAATCTGTCCGTCATCTATTTGACTCAGAATCTCTTTCCTCAAGGGAAGGCGTTCAGAGATATTGCCTTGAACTGCCAATACTTTGTGTTGTTCTCCAATCCCATTGACAGAGCACAAATCCGTGTGTTTGGTAGTCGAATTTATCCTCAGAACATTGACCATTTTATGCGGGCGTTTCAAGAAGCGACAATTCGTCCGTACGGCTACCTGTTCGTAGATTTAAAAGCCCATACCCCGAAGATCGTCGGCTGACCACCCACCTGTTACCCGGCGAGGAATCACCACAACGGCATATACCCCTACACCATCCGCCGAGTCCACTCCTGGCAGAGCAGCAGCAGCAGCCCACCCCATACAGCGGGTCCGCTTCATACCATCAGTCCCGGAATATCACCCAACCGTGAAGGCCCAACCCGAGGTTGAAGAACATAATGTGAACTCGAGGCTATGGAAGGATTTGTTCAAAGAAAGTATGGACGCCGAGATGGGCGAGATTTTGGAGGCCACAGGAAACAAGTTTCAACGCAAAGGGTATTCGAAAGAGGAAGCTGCAATTTTAGCCCATAACAGTTTGGCACCCAGACTACGACGGGCTTTACGTCAGCAGTATGTCGACTTACTGACCCATATGAAATTGTTGGATAAGGACCCAGTCCATATGGAAATTGAAAGAACAGCGTCGATGTTGAAAACCCCGGGCATGAACTGGAAAATAACGTTAAAGCATTAAGAAAGTGTGTTAAAGCGTTGAGACGAGCGTTAAGGCGTAACGACGGGCGTTGACGGGCGTCACTGCATTTCGATGAATTGGTGTCAATTCCATGAAATCAGAGCTTCTGAGCTAATTCACCAGGGCGTTGAAGCGTTGAGCTAAGCGTTGATGGGCGTTACTGTCTATAAAAGCGAGCGTATTCCCCAAACACGCACAGTCGACGTTCAACCGTCAACATGGCTTATACTTGTTCTGAGTGTGAACGCACGTTCATCAGACATTACGATATGATGCGACACCAGAAAAATATACATGGGACTGAAGACGCCGAGGAGCCCGTTGAGGCAGATTCTGATACAGAGATTGATGAGAGTGCATCGACTGATACCGAATCCAAGATGGCTGACAGTCTATCTACTGATATGGAGAGCTTGACCTCAGAGAATCAGCCTTCATCCCAGGAAAGTTAGGCAGAACCTACCTTCTGGGATCGTATTGTGACAGCAGCTATCAATACTCACGCTGAAGCGATCGAGGACGCCGGAGAGGATAATTTACAACAGACGTACACCCAAATGCGCCCCGCATCAGGAAAACAGCCATGGCGATCTATGAACAGTATACCTTACTACCGCTTGAAATGAAAGGGGACCCCACGCACAGGTCCATCATGAAGACCAAGCGTCACTTGGAAGAGGATATGGGTTTACCACCCACAGAGGCCCTGCAAAATGCGATCAGAATGCGCAAACAACTGTTTCAGGACATGCTGCCCGAAGAATATCCAGGCCTGTCCGACGATGATTAGAATAAACGGTTCAGAATGAACATGACCGAAGAAGGAACTCTCTGAAATGGCGACTTCTGATTGGACAAGAATACATCTAACGGACAGGAATGAATAGGACAGATGCAAATGGCGGTCTCTGATTGGACAAGTCTTTCTTGAATTGTAAACATACCCAACGCGGCTCCCCCAGCGTGGGTATGTTATGATGGATGGGGAAAATAAACTATATGAAAAAAAAACAACTTGTTGTTGTTGTTGTTCCCTCATGTGTCATCCTTGTTGTTGTTGTTTTCTCTCTCTCTCCGGTCTATATCATGGCGTCAAAACGTCTAGCAGGACCCATACAAGGACAAGTTTTCGACACTAGGTGACCACATCCCGACGGAATGGCCAGTTTTCGACACCGGATGTGCCGCCATCTTGAACACACGTGCCGCCATCTTGGATATGGCCCATGATGCACCGGGTCAAAATACTCGCTTCTGATTGGCTGAGAGCTCTGTGACGGATTTGAAATACTCGCTTCTGATTGGACGAGAGCTCCGCATTGCGTCTGCGCATGCGCAGAATGATATTCCTACCGCACCATCTCGACCCCAAATACCTTCATGTGCTGCCCGAAAATGGCCACTTTCGCTACTACTCGTACCGATGACGTCACAGATGACGCGAACATCCCTCAAATCGGAATGTACACCCCGAGAACTACAAGAGGACACCTTCGAGGACGCATTCGAACCGTGAATAGCCCATCTCGACCCCAAATACCTTCCTCCACTGCCCCAAAATGGCCACTTTACTTACTACAACCAACTGCGCATGCGCAGATTAACGCGACATGCATTCAAAAACACACCATTCTGACTCTACCCACACAAGCTTCACTTTGACACCTCACACGACCCATTCGAACCGTGATTAGCTCATCTCTAACCCAAACACACCCCTACATAGCACCCAAAATGCCTGTTTTCTATACTACGGCCAGACTGCGCATGCGCAGACTATTGAACACAGACGAACCATTAGTGTAGTCAAGTGCTCCTCCACGAGAGCTTCAAAATAAGACCTCACTCGACCCCATTGGACCATTAGGGACTCACCTAGACTCCAACATGTCCACCCCGTATGGCCCTATACACCCATAGCCATGCAGTATAGGCCTATGGGCCTACCCAGGCCTTGGTGACTTTTCAAAAATTTCACCGATTCGCTCCGCAACACTTCCTATCGTGTTCTAAATGACGAGACGAGTAAAACGAGACCCCACAACCCTACCGCAAATGTATAGAAGTACGTTTCCCAGGGGGACAAACATTGATCCTATGCCCTCAGTATGGGACTATATGAGGCTATATCGTACTTTTTCAAAAATTTCACCGATTCGCACGGGGACACTTCCTATCATGTTCTAAATGACGAGACGAGTAAAAACGAGACCCCACAACCCTACCGCAAATGTATAGAAGTACGTTTCCCAGGATGGTCCTATACCTCCCATACCCCATATAGGCATTTTCCCGTAATTTAGGATAAAGTCCGTGTTCCGTATTTTTTCAGGAAAAATTTTGCATACACCCACCCTGGAACTAGGGGGAGATAACTCTATTGATAGGCAAGCCCCGTTAAGCCCGGCGACCTATATACCCCCCATACCCCATATAGGCATTTCCCCAGGTTTTTCGATAAAGTCCGTGTTCCGTATTTTTTTTTTTTTTTTTTTTTTTTCAGGAAAAATTTTACATGCACCCACCCATGACTGGATGCCCCTTCACATAGGCTTCACATGGATACCTCATAGAACTCCATCGGCCCATTAGTGGCTCCCCTAGCTCCCAAAACGTATATTTCCATACCCTTGGGCCACCGCGCATGCGCAGAAGGCCGATATGTCAACCCCACACCCAGTCCATTAGATGCCCCTTCATGAATGCTTCACATTGATACCTCACTCGACCCCATCGGTCCACTAGGGGCTCCCCTAGCTCCAAAAAGGCTATTTTCATACCCTTCGGCCACCGCGCATGCGCAGAAGGCCGATATGTCAACCCCACACCCAGTCCATTAGATGCCCCTTCATGAATGCTTCACATTGATACCTCACTCGACCCCATCGGTCCACTAGGGGCTCCCCTAGCTCCAAAAAGGCTATTTTCATACCCTTCGGCCACCGCGCATGCGCAGAAGGCCGATATGTCAACCCCACACCCAGTCCATTAGATGCCTCTTCATGAATGCTTCACATTGATACCTCACTCGACCCCATTGGACCATTAGGGGCTCCCCTAGCTCCAAAAAGGCTATTTTCATACCCTTCGGCCACCGCGCATGCGCAGAAGGCCGATATGTCAACCCCACACCCAGTCCATTAGATGCCCCTTGATGAATGCTTCACATTGATACCTCACTCGACCCCATCGGTCCACTAGGGGCTCCCCTAGCTCCAAAAAGGCTATTTTCATACCCTTCGGCCACCGCGCATGCGCAGAAGGCCGATATATCAAGCCCACACCCAGTCCATTAGATGCCTCTTCATGAATGCTCCACATTGATACCTCACTCGACCCCATTGGACCATTAGGGGCTCCCTAGCTCCAAAAAGGCTATTTTCATACCCTTCGGCCACCGCGCATGCGCAGAAGGCCGATATTTCAACCCCACACCCAGTCCATTAGATGCCCCTTCATGAATGCTTTACATTGATACCTCACTCGACCCCATTGGACCATTAGGGGCTCCCCTAGCTCCAAAAAGGCTATTTACATACCCTTCGGCCACCGCGCATGCGCAGAAGGCCGCTATTTCAACCCCACACCCAGTCCATTAGATGCCCCTTCATGAATGCTTCACATTGATACCTCACTCGACCCCATCGGTCCACTAGGGGCTCCCCTAGCTCCAAAAGGCTATTTTCATACCCTTCGGCCACCGCGCATGCGCAGAAGGCCGATATGTCAACCCCACACCCAGTCCATTAGATGCCCCTTGATGAATGCTTCACATTGATACCTCACTCGACCCCATCGGTCCACTAGGGGCTCCCCTAGCTCCAAAAAGGCTATTTTCATACCCTTCGGCCACCGCGCATGCGCAGAAGGCCGATATATCAAGCCCACACCCAGTCCATTAGATGCCTCTTCATGAATGCTCCACATTGATACCTCACTCGACCCCATTGGACCATTAGGGGCTCCCCTAGCTCCAAAAAGGCTATTTTCATACCCTTCGGCCACCGCGCATGCGCAGAAGGCCGATATTTCAACCCCACACCCAGTCCATTAGATGCCCCTTCATGAATGCTTTACATTGATACCTCACTCGACCCCATTGGACCATTAGGGACTCCCCTAGCTCCAACACGGCTATTTTCATACCCTTCGGCCACCGCGCATGCGCAAAAGGCCGATATTTCAACTCCACACCCAGCCCATTAGATGCCCCTTCACCTAAGCTTCACTTTGATACCTCACTCGACTCCATCGGACCATTTTATCTAGGGACTACTTTTTCTCCGCGGAAGCTTTTTCCCGCGACCGAATCACCGCCAAAACCGCATCACCGCGGAGGAATACAAAGGTTACAGGTTGCCGGAACTATAGCCTAGACAGGTCAGTATATGCCTTGATCACGTGATCGTCATGGGAAACCCCCACTGGGAAACCCCCACTGGGGAATCCCCCACTGGGAAACCCCGCCCACAGTTTCCCCACAAAAGTAGGTCAATCATAGGAAATTTCAGTTTTATATACTACTCCTGGGGTGTCCTTGTGCACACTTCAGGTCATGGTAAGAATAGACCTTAGCCCCTCAGAGAGCTTGTAGTGAGAGGCGACTAACTGGTGAACCCGTGCGCTTCCCCGGGTGTGAAAGGGAATAGGACCCTACCCATGTGGTTTCAGGGTGTGAAAAGGAATAGGAACCAAACGTCGTCATATGACTGAAATAGTGTTGAAAGCGATGTTAAATCATATTCACTCACTCATTTACCCATTTCATTTATTGTTTTACCCAGGAGAGTTTGCCTTATATCGTGTGGTAAGATGAATCTTGTCACAAGGGTGTTTTCGGTTGACACTCAGGTTGACTATGATACACTGATTAGTCTGATTAGTGAGTTTTAGGTGTTTCAGGGATTGGGGTATCTGCACCATATTGATATTGTTTCCGCGGTACCAGCGGTGGTACACCCTTGTCGTAAAGTTCCATTCAACTTCGCGATCAGCTTAAAGAAGAACTTGATCTTATGGAATCGCTTGATGCCATCTCCAAGATAGAAGAGCCTACAGAGTGAGTTAACTCACATCTAGGGGTGGAAAACAAAAATGGAAAACTTTGCGTGTGTCTTGACCGATGGATCTCAACAGTGCAATTCGCCGGGAGCATCACAAATTGCGAACACGTGGAGAAGTTATGGCACAGTTCGCGGTTGCAACCATATTCAGCAAGTTGGGTGCGTCGTCTGATTTTGTCAAATGAAGCTCGATGCTGCCAGCTCTACGCTTTTACCTTCAATACTCCATTCTCAGGGTACAAATTTCTGATGCTTCCTTTTTGGTATTTCGTCCGCACCGAAAGTCTACCATGAGACCACACAACAGGTTATGGGGATGCTGATGGTTTTGATACGACGACGGACGACCTTGTTATATTGGGAAAGAAGATGGAGAAAAGCCTAGCACGATGCACCTCTACGCCGGGTATTGGAGAGAACGCGCAGTGCCAACATCCGAATTAATCGTTAACGTGATCTGTCCGAAAGGTGTCAAGCTAGATCCATCCAAGGTGACAGCCATATTGAACATGGCGAAAACAGTCTGCATGAAGGATGTATGGCGCCCGATGGGGATGGTGAATTACATTTGCAAGTTCATCCCAGACTTGTCAACCAAATCTGCTCCTCTGAGATCATTGCCTGACAAGACGACTTCGCAGTGTATTCATGAGGAACATCTCGACACAGTAGAATGCAGGAAACGAGCGCGTCCTGTATTGTCCCAGGAATAAGACCAACTTGGTGTCTACTTGCGAAACATACCAGAAGTTCCAAAACCAGCAACAACCAGAACTGTTGATATCACATCGATTACAGATCGCCTGTTTGCATACAAAGGCTAAAACGTTCTGATCTTCAATGATTACTACTCCTTGCCTCAAATGGATCGTGCCGGGTATCATCTTGCAGCTCTCGTTGGTTAGAGACAGATTGTGTTGCGTCAGGACTGAGCATGCGCAGGCGAGGAGTAGTAAGAAAAAGAGTATTTTGGGTTTCAATACCCATGGGTGTGTTAGGGTAGGGAGTTCTGGTTAGGGCCTGATAGATCTATCTACCCTCGTACAGTTACTTGCCCTGTAGATTACAGGACGTTGGATTTGGTTATTAGGATCAGTAAAATGGTACGTGTCAGAAGTGGAATTCGAACCCACACCCGGATATGCAGACCAGTATACCCATAGCCTGATGGGCCGTATGGATTATCATATGGAAGCGCTCGTAATGTATAGTCAGACTGGCGTAGCTGTTATTGGAAGTGACATCACGATGCACAGGTAGTAGAGAAAAGTAGCAATGTGTGCGTACGCAGGAGCGTGTTTGGACGATAGATGGACTATACTTCCTCTAATTGGCTCATGCATGGTGTTGTTTTGAAGGCATACAGTTTATTATTCCTAATGCTAGCTGATTTTAACTAGGTGTATACGACATGTTACGCTATCCATCAGTGCATGTCGTGGGTGAATGCGTTCAGATTATGTTGTTGCCAATCTGTTTGGTCACAAAAAACGCGACAATGGTTACCGTCACCGTCGTCCATTTTGGTGTTCGGGAGTTGTTCACGAGCCCATTCTAAGGGATCTTAGGTGTCCAGTTAATGAAGCATCGTCTTCAGTGACGTCCGCTTCGTAACCGCGAAGGGCTTGGTGTACGCGTGGTTTTTGGCACTGAAAGAGAAATACTGGAGATTCTCTATCTCTTTGTTGCGTAAAGCGTAAAAGTGGCTTGATCGTTAAAGATGATCTCGGCGTAGCTATGTAGAAGGAAGCGGTCGATCTTGAATAGGGCGATGACGGTGGAAACATCGGCGGATCGTAGACCAGTGCGGCTGGTAGGCGCATGTGACTGTCGATGCCGAGTCGCCGTGGTCCGGCTGGACATCCTGGGACTCCGCGACTGTGGCTGGCAAAATCATCAATCTTAGATATTTGTCTGTGAGGTCATAGGACTTCTTGTCAGTGCAACAGCTTCGCTTCCCAACACTCTTTTAATATTGCATTTAATTGTTGCCTATATATGGAGAGATTCTGCTGGTGGACGTTTCGTCTCCGAGGCTTGCCCTCTGTATAAATTATTGTTATATTAGTTCTGTAACTTCTAAACATGGTGGAGAATGAAGCGCTTGTTCGGCGTCGGGCATCACAGGTATTTGTTCTGAATACATTTTCCAACAGAAGTTGATGGCGCTATTACATCATCGCTCTGAAATATTTGTATCTAATGCCGCTCAAGCCGGCGCTAGGAGACGTGTGGTCATGCCATTCAATATATCCACATGAACAGCTACAATAAAATCGTGGCTGTGATACAAATCATCACTGGGATTACTTTTGGTTCTTAATGTTTTTAGAAATATGCAGTCAGTATATTTGTCTGAGGTCATATGACTTCTTGTCAGTACGCCACCACCCTTTAATACTGCGTTTAATCGTCGCTCATCAACAGTTGGGCAGCAAGTATAACCTATCTATCGTCAAATCACGTCCTTGTGTACTACCAAAATTTCATCTTTCTCCACCACTCCACGATTGTGCATGTGCACCATGACGTCACTTCAAATAAAAACCAGGCCAGGCTGAGGCTATACCACGAGAGCTTCAATATGATATCCACGAACCGCGGATGGATCACCTGTACCACAACGGCCCGGTGACCGAGGTCATCATACCTAACGCGCATGCGCACGATTACTTTGTCGACGGAATTCAACCAACGGTCCCGAGACCTGGTGTCGTATTCTACAGCATCAGCCAAATGTGTTGAATACCCACACTCTGTACTCTGCACTCACTACGCAATAAAATACTCACAAAGATTCTTAACCAAACGCCCTTATTCTAAAATTTTTCGACTGCGCATGCGCATATTGCCATCATTTCCAGTAATAACCACATCAGTCTGTCTCTACCCAACGAGAGCTTCAATAGGATACACTGCACGACCCATTTGGACCAAGGATGACCTACCTATACCCCAAAACTCCCTCCCAGACCTTCCTGACGATGACTTTATGGGCGAAAGTCAACCAACGACTCCTCCGGTCGTACTATTCAGCGTGAGACAGGTCGATGAACCCACACCCTATACTTTGCTCCACAAAACAATTTGACCACAACTACCCCATAACTCCCAGACAAACGCCCTTTCTCTACTATTTCCGAATGCGCATGCACTCCGTGACGTGATCGGGCAAATCAACACCAAAATCTGGATCTTCCTCATGAGCGTTTCACCCGCCCGATTGCGCATCGCTGTGCGCTTTCTCTTTTAATGATGACATCACAGTCGCGTCGTACTGGGAACAACATCCATCGACCAGGACTGTAGGCGAGCTCGCGAGCATACCGCATACGCCTATATTCGCTTAAAGTACCCGGTCCTACACCTCCCACACACGTAAACTCCAAGTCTGAGTGCACATTGGTTATCATTACGCCTTTGATAAACGGATGCATGGGCTACACCGTGTATTCATCTCTGTTATGAGCCTTATTGTGTAACATTCAACTCAAGCCCAAGCCTAAGGGTTAGTGTATAAGGGTAGACATGTCTTTGAATACAGACTGACGCTAATGACTCACATATGACCTTATATGATCACACACTCACTCACTCTCTCAGTCGTACCTCTCTCGCCCACTCATCGACTCACTCACACACTCACACACTCACTCACTCACTCACTCACTCACACGTACCATACTCACTCACGCACTAGTACCTCAATCACTTACTCACTCTTACTTCATCCACTCACTCGTATTTCACTCAATCGCTCGTGACCCACCCACTCACTCACTCACTCACTCGTACCTCACCCACTCACTCACTCGTACCTTACTCACGCACTAGTGCCTCACTCACTCACTCGTACTTCATTCATTCACTCACTCGAATATTACTCGTGTCTCACTAGCGTACTCGTACACCACTCACTCATCTAATTCAACCCTTGACACGTACCAGTTTACTGATCAAAATAACCAAATCCAGCGCCCTGTTCTCTAAAGGAGAAGTAAAACTACCCGGGTAGACCCATCATGCCCTAACCAGAGAGTCCTGCTGAGACACGCTCAAGGATACCCCAAAATGCTCCTTTCCTACTACTCCTTGCTAGCGCATGCGCACTCATGTTGTCGCTTCCGACTAAAACCACGCAAATATGACTCTATCCAACGACAACTTCAAGACGATAACCTGCAGGACCCATTTAGAACAAAGATAGCCCATCTATCTTCCGAATACACCCTGTGTACCCCCAAAATTTCAACTGTCTCTACTACTCCACGACTGCCTATGCGCACCGTGACGTCACTTCCAATAAAACCACGCCAGTCTAACATCAAGAGCGCTTGAAGATGATACCCCACACGACCCATTTGGACAAGTATGATGACCCAGAAGGGACATCGCTGTATTGTGTTATGAATCTGGACCGACACACGAAGGCAGGATGCGAAGTCGCGAAGGCAGGATGCGAAGTGGGGAAGCCAGGATGCGAAGAACAAAGGCAGGATGGGCCAAAACGACCACCCAGGCCTTACCGGTGGGTACGCATGCGCACGATGACTTTACATGCGAAAATCAGCCAACGACCGGCAGACCCCTCAGTAGTATACAAAGTGCATTTAGAGCCTTATTGACCTTTGACCTCTGTGGAGGTCACGTGGAAGTGGGAGGTCAACGGTCAATGAGTGCACTTGAGCATGTACTGTCCTGTATCCTCTCATCCCGTCCATCATCTGACCTTGGATCATGTTTAGACATGTTAGGGGATTCTTCCGCGGTGATACGGTCTGGCGGTGATGTGGTCTGCCTCCGCGGACAGAAAGTAGTCCCAAGTATATAGAGGGCTGAGGGTATGTCTGACTGTATGGAATGCATGTACTGACTTGGTTCTGGGGTTTTTCCATCACGGGAGTGCGCAGGTGTGTGGTATGACGTCACTGCCGGTCTGCGTGAATCGGGCGTGACCTGGGTATGACTGTATGGGATGTACTTGGTTCTGGGGTTTTTCCATCACGGGGAGGTCACGTGATCACACAGTATATAACATCCCGATTGACTCTCATTGACCTTTGACCTAAAAAATTTGCATATTGAGGAGAAAAACTACCTCCGAACACAGAAGAGTTCCAATTGTGACCTTTGACAGCCAATCAGAAGCGAGAACTTTGACCTCGTCTGACTGTATGGAATGCATGTACTGACTTGGTTCTTGTTTTTTTTTCCATCACGGGGAGGTCACGTGATCACACAGTATATAACATCCCGATTGACTCTCATTGACCTTTGATCTAAAAAAATTTGCATATTGGGGAGAAAAACTACCTCCGAACACAGAAGAGTTCCAATTGTGACCTTTGACAGTCAATAAGAAGCGAGTATTTTGCCCTCGTCTGACTCTATGGAATGCATGTACTGACTTGGTTCTGGGATTTTTCCGTCACGGGTGTGCGCAGGTGTGGGGTATGACGTCACTTCGGATCTGCGTGAATCGGGCGTGACCTGGGTATGTCTGACTGTATGGAATGCATGTACTGACTTGGTTCTGGGTTTTTTCCATCACGCGGAAGTCACGTGATCACACTAGTTCAAGGTCAGGGTTTTTCATGAAACCATGGGAAGGAAGACTTATAGTAATAAACATAATCTATAGGTGTTGGACGATGTGATTAGTACGAGTCTAGCATCCGTGCGACCCGAGGGTCGAGCGTTTATTGTCCAGTATATCTCCGCAAAAAATAAACAAACAAAAAGGGGATTCCCCTTTGGCATCGATGGTGCTGCCCTCTAGAGGCAGGGTGGGTGCATGTAAAACTTCTCCAGATATAAAAAGCGGAACACGGACTTTACCGTAGAATATACTCCTATCAACCCTATCCCAAAGGGCTAATATTGGTCCTTGCGCTTATCGGGGCCTGCTGAGAGAGGTAGGGTGGGGGAGTGGGTGTATGTAAATTTAGGATTTGTCCCGAAACTATAAAAAGCGGAACACGGACTTTGCCCCTAAAATAGGGGAAAACCCTTATCAACCCTATCCCAAAGGGCGAATATCGGTCCCCCGGGCTTATCGGGGCCTGCTGAGAGAGGTAGGGTGGGTGCATGTAAAAGTTTCTCCAGAAAAAAATATAAAAAGCGGAACACCGTCTTTACCCCTACAATAGGGGAAGACTCCTATCAACCCGGCCCGGCCCGGCCGCAGCGCGCGCGTTATCCGGCTGCACGCCTGCGCGGCATCACCGGAATTGCGCGGGTGAATTTCGGGTCAAAAGAACCGCACCTCGAACCTCTATAGTTTTTCACTCCACCTGTTGCTCTTGTAACTTGTAACTCCTCGTCAAAATTTTTGTGCTGGAATGCTCGCTGTTAACGTAGACCAAAACATGTGCTTGGTCTGTGGGCTGATTTCGTTGGCAAACGCAGAAGAGTTCCAATTGCGACCTTTGACAGCCAATCAGAAGCGAGTATTTTGACCTCGGCTAGAAGGCAAGGTCACATGCTCTCATTTGGACGAGTGCGCAGGTGTTTTTGCGCTGTCAACATCCGGGTTTTTCAGTGGGTTTTCCCATTGTTCCTGCGTCTTCCATCCGGGTACTGTGGTTTTACATCCGGGTCCTCATCTTACATCCGGGTTTTCCCATGTTTAATGTCACGTGACCGGCAATGACCTTTAACCGCTGACATGAACTTTAACTTTTAACCTTTAACACCCGCATGTAAACACACCCATAGCGATTCCTCCAGCGTGGATGTGCTGTGATGGAGGGGCTAATAAAAGGATTGACCTGTAATCTTTGTTGTTGTCCTTCAGAGCTTCCACAGATGCGCTGATGTGCAACCGATATATACGAGGGTCAGTCACAGTGTGCGTCATTCACCGATCGTCATTGGGTCAACCATGCCACCGAGGGACCTGACCATAAATACGAGAGACAGTCAGCATGTGTGTCATTCACCGTTCGTCATTGGGTCAACCATGTCACCAGTCCTACGAGCCATCCTTCCCCTTACACCCCGGGTGGGGTTACACGTCTATGAAGATAAAGTCACCATCGTTGAAGACCGTGGAGATGTTTGCTGGTCGCGCGCTGAGACCGTATCGAATACGGTTACGCTACACCGTAACGGCTGGACCAAATTTAAACGGGTGTTGAGCGGTGAGCTCGACTGAAACCTCATCCACATAGACAATGCCATCTACGTACACCGTGGACCCTTCTTCCCACGCCTGGGCCGTTACCAAGACCCTACGCGAGGCTTCACCCTAGACCCCGATCTGTGGACAACCTGTGGAATACTGATCAGCGATACGGATTTGATATTTTTGGAACATCATGATGTCTTGCCGGCATCATTGGAAACTGTTGACCGCTTCTCTCTTGCAGGAAACAAGCCTATGTTTATGTATACTATGATTGTCTTTTTGAATTTGGTGCTAATACTGTTATATGGAATATGGAATAGGTCTTTGGATTATGGGCGCGGATATTCTCTAATGGACGACGGCTGAATTATGAATGACGGACCAGACGCTTGTAATTCGAGAAAGTGGTGCCTATTGTGGACCAGCTGTTTACACCGGACAAGCGGTCAGCTGTTCAGTTGGAGTGGGCTCGTGCCCTGAGTGAAGCGGCGGCAGAACCCAATGAACAACTTACCAAACCTAGCAATGAAGCAGAGGCAGACGACGATGCCATTGATTATCCGGCTAGACTCAAGTCAGCCCAGTGA
This sequence comes from Hanleya hanleyi, assembly GCA_036873755.1. NCBI lineage: Eukaryota > Metazoa > Mollusca > Polyplacophora > Lepidopleurida > Hanleyidae > Hanleya > Hanleya hanleyi. The sequence goes on from JAVTVY010037384.1 coordinate 17,629, forward strand.
AATGACCACCCGATCCTTTGATCTCACGTCATAAACTTTTTCTCCCTATAAATACGAGAGACAATCAAATCTTGTACCATTCACGTACTGACCATGACGGAGCATATAATACGGGCGTTTCTCAGCTTGACCCCCGAGGTCTTCCTGCACGTCGTAAAAACAAAACAAGACTACTACACAGTGGAGCAGATTTTGAAAACGGAACGTCGACGTGGCAAACTGTTTCATTTCGTCAAAATGGCAAGGCTGGCACCACTACCGTCATCCTTCATTCCACGTTCGACCACGGTACTATGGACAAACACCAAACACGCCTCTGAACACAGCGTCTCCCAAAACGCGCAAAGCGCAAGTGGGCTTTGTGGTGATATTGCCAACCCTGCTGAGTGTGTTGTACGGAGGTGTGTTTTACGACGTAGCCTATCTCAGCACTCTACTTAACCAACTTAGAACTCCAGCTGTGAGTGGCAATCAAACCAGTCTACAGACCTTCTCTACACCAGTCAACCCCGTGATCGAAACCAGCCCAGTCATCACCACCACACCACTTGTACAAGCCACATGGAGTTCCACGCCAAGTATACAGTCCACATCGAACTCTACACCAAGTACACCCACTACGTTTGAAAACCCACCGGATTTCATCACTCACAGTGAACGCCCATCGACAACGACGACCGACCTTGTACCCACCACCACCCCAGTTCACTCGTACCAAATTTACAAGAGCGGGTTACCACGACAGCGCATACAGCTTGAACCATGGACCCTCGGTGGCAACATCCCTTCACTTGCGTCATCGCAGGACCGACGGGCTCCGGCAAAACGCACTTCGTCAGGAAGCTCCTTCAACACGCCGACAGCATGATCATTCCACCCATTGCCTGAGTCGTGTGGTGTTACGGAGAATGGCAGGCAGCGTATGCAGCAATGCCCCACATCACGTTCGTGGAAGGCCTACCCATCCTGGCCGATTTGGAACCGGACACCTTGGCGGTCCTGGATGATCTCATGGCGGAGACGGATGCGCGGGTCACCCAACTCTTTACCAAAGGCAGCCATCATCGACGGCTCAGCATCATCTACATTGTGCAGAACCTGTTCAGTAAAAACAAAGAACATCGGAACATCAGGTTAAATGCCCACTACCTGGCGGCCTTCAAAAACCCGAGAGATACCACTCAACTGCTGCACCTGGCGAGACAGATGTATCCCGGCCGCACACCGTTTGCGTTGGAAGCCTTTAAAGATGCGACAACCCCTCAGCACGGGTATATGCTCTTCGACCTCAAGCAAGCCACCCCCGATCACTTTCGACTACGGACTGGAATCTTTCCCGGAGAGACCCACCACGTGTACATGCAAAAATAATGTAAACACACCCACAGTGGCTCCCCCAGCTGGGGTGTGTGTGTTTGATGATGGGGATAATAAAAAGAATTAATACATCATGGTTGACTTTGTCTCTTTTCGATATTCAGGAGGTAGGTAGATAAAAAGAGCAGAGTTGTGGGTTCTAGCATTAGTTGTACATGATGTCTGCGCGAGTATGGAAGCACGCCCCGACTCTCCGTGTATTGAAGACGGCCCCACCCGAGTTGGTTCGAACCATTGTACGCGGTGCGGACCCTGACCTTGTACGCTGTCTGTGCGAGATCGGGTACAACCTGTTAAAAGGCAACGTACCACTGACTCCAGCTCAGAAGACCAAGTTGGCCAAGCATAAGACAAGTCTCCGAACCCTAGTCCAGAAGCGAGTCTCTCAAACACAAAAGAAAAAGGTGTTACAGAATGGCGGCTTTCTCGGGGCCATCTTAGCACCGTTGGCCGCTTCGGTGTTGAGTCCAGTATTGGGTCGACTCTTCGACCGACAATGAACCACACGAAAAAACGGTCCTCATCGAACCACGGTTCCTTCAAAACCTCCAATCGCCCTACCCTGTTCCATCTACGATGAAGACCATAAACACCCTCGATGAAGAGATGCAACAGATCTTACAAGACCGGGGTTAAGTGACAGTGAGAAAGTACAACGGTACAATGAGACGCTTCAACGGTATATGACGTTCATGGACCAATACAAAACCCTCTCTACCCCAGCACCACCATCACCATCACGCGATACACCGCCGACATCAGCACCGCTCCAACAGCCGCCATTACCAGGGGTACCACCCACAGCCCCACAGTGGGTCGAAGACGAAGTCCTGAAGAGTGCCCCTGCATCGTTCAAGAAACAAGCTGGCCTGGTATTACAACGGATGAAACAGAATCCTAACATGACTTGGAATGATAAAGGCGAACTACTGGTACAGAATCAGGTGGTCCCCGGTACCCACATGACGGAATTAGTGAATGACCTGATGCATCAACGCAGGTCGCACACGGATCCTCGAGGATGGGAGGTCTTCGCTCAAGGCTTGAAAGACATGCATGTACCACAGGAATTGGTGGGGAACCCCCAGCGCTGGACCTGGATGCAGCGGACCCAACAATCACCGAGTGGCCCACTACCTTCTTGGGAAGCCGAGTGGGAACCGGAGTCAATCCCCAAAACACCACAACGACGGGCACCTTCTTTTCACCCCTATAGAAAACCACCCTTGATCAAGACACCTCACATCTCCAGAGCCGTGACACGTAGCAAGTCACCGCGACGAACACGACGCTGGGCACAACCGCCCAAGGCCTGGAACACCTATTAAAACCAACAGCAGCTGCAGGACAGCTCAGTCGCCATGTTTACCTCACCCTACCCAGTAACAGTTCGCTCGCTGTGTTTCCTGACAACACCTTGGCCAAGTACGTGACCCAGTTACCGCAACCGTTGCATTTACCTGGACGATGGGAATGTGGACTCGCGGACATCCAATACCCTTACTCGTGGTACAACGTGCGAGCCAATGAAGTGTGGTACGAGGTGACCTACGAAGGACCCGAAACACCCGACTCATCCTCCCCGAAGGCCAATACGATACCCCCAAGGAGTTCATACAGGGGCTGACAATTACAAGCGTCTAATCCGTCATCCATAATTCAGCCGTCGTCCATTAGAGAATATCCGCGTCCATAATAAGACTGTTGCATTATAAGTCTCTACGGGGGGTAGAAACCTGTGAAAACCTTTCCCTTCAAGAGTCACGTGGACTTCGATTACAACGCACACAACGACAAGGCACAGATCCTCCTCACCACTCAACGTGAGTGTCGTACTGAGTGCTATCCTACAGCAAATGCTGGGTCTCGCTCACCCGACCTACACGGGTCCATCCGAGGACCATGGCCAGATCCCGATGGATATGAAGTCGGGTATGTACGGACTCTACGTCTACTCGGACGTGGTTGACAACCACATCGTGGGCGATATCAACACACCTCTGTTACGGGTGGTCCCCATTAAAAAGCTGTATGGAGATCAAGTCACCCACAGTTTCACCCACATGCTCTACCTACCCGTACGACAAACCGACATCAACAGTAGCACGGTGGATATAAGAGATGACACGGGACGACCGATCGCATTCCAACGAGGGAAAGTGGTGCTGACACTTCATTTGCGACGAGCACGTTCTCCCCACTTTGTATAATGAAAGTACCTTACGAATGCGAAGCACGCAGCTATATGGACTATTATGCCCAACAGGCCGGGGGTGGCCTTCCGGTCTTTAGTGGTGCACGCATGCAAAGAGGACATGGGCTGGGGAACATACTCGGGAGTATCGTCAAAACGTTCCTGCCCTTGGTGGCGCGTGAGGTGAAAGCAATCAGCAAACAAGCGGTCCGAAGTGGACTGCAAGTCGCCGGTGATGTCTTGGGGGGCACGGCACCCAAAGAAGCCTTGAAACGACGGGCCCAAGAAGCGGGAGGTGTGTTGGTCGCCAAAGCACAACGCACCGTAGGGAATAAAAGACCTGCACCACCGAGACCACGCACCAGTCGACGACCGACTCAGCGACGACGCACATCGAAGACCCTGGATATCTTTTCTTAAAACATGTCCTTAATCCACGCAGAGTCCTGCCCCTCCACCAACAGTGAATTTGATGTGTGGACCGTCCCGCCTACACAGACCATTGCCGAACAAGGATTATGGGTGGAGCATCTCCCGCTCTCCAGCTTCAACGAAACAGGGCCCATCGAGTTCACCATCAGTAATGCGGATACGGCCTATGTGGATTTATCCCATACGTACTTGTATGTGAAAGTCAAGGTCGTCAATGGGGATGGCTCCAGAATCGTCCAAGCTGCAACGGTGGGCCCGACGCATTTCTGGCTGCACTCTATGTTTCAACAGGTGGATATTTTTCTCAGCGACAAACTCATCAGTGAATCGACCAACACGTACCCCTATCGAGCCTACATCGAGACGCTGGTGTCGTATGGACGAGAGGGTAAAAAATGTCAGCTGACAGCCGCTTTATTCTACCAAGACACAGCCGAGCACATGGGCACAGTGGGCAGTGAAGGATATAACAAACGGAAGGCTTTCACCGCGAACGGCGCCTCGGTGGATCTCATGGGTCGACTGCACGCAGATATTTTCATGCAAGACCGGTACCTCTTGAACAAGATCCCCATCAGAATCCGACTGATACGGGCGCCTCCGACCTTCGCCTTGATGGCCCCTGACGTAGAGGGGCATGCAGCCGACTATAAGATCGTCATCCAAGACGCAGTCCTGTATGTCCGAAAGGTGAAACCGAATCCAGCCGTTCAATTGGGACACCTCAAAGCCTTGGAAACAAAACCAGCCCAGTACCCTATCCGACGTGTGCAAACCAAAGTGTTCACTGTGCCTGCTGGAAATATGAGCGCCAACAAAGAAAACCTGTTCCTGGGGGAACTACCCAAGCGACTGATCCTGGCCTGTGTGGAAAATACCAGTTTCAGCGGAGCCTACCCAGAGAATCCGTTTGATTTTAAACATTTCGGCATCAATTTTGTGGCCCTGCATGTGGACGGACAACAGGTCCCAGCCACGGCCTTAACACCGAACTTTCGGCGCAGGAATTTCATTCGAGCCTACCAGAGCCTGTTCACAGCCACCGGTCAAATCAACCAGGACGAAGGGAATATGATCAGTCGGGAGGACTACGCGAACGGATACACGTTGTTCTGTTTCGATCTGACCCCCACCTTAGAGAACGACCATCAGCTGGCCCTGGCCAAGCAAGGCAATTTACGGTTGGAAATCCACTTCGCCCGAGCCCCTCGGACCACCGTCAATGTGATCTGCTACGCCGAGTTTGACAACATCATTCAAGTGGACAAGGCGCGCAACGTCCTGTGTGACTTTGCCACCTAACATGGATACAGACCAGATAACCACCGTGCTGGAGAATGACCCAGGGACACGTATGGTCTTTCACGGGGTGTTCGGCGGAGATGTGTTCCCATTAGACCGTGTGTATCCTGCTGCTTACGTTCTCAACACGGACCCGATGGATCGGCCCGGGCGTGGGCGTGTGCGTGTACTTGACAGAACAGCAGGGCGAATACTTTGACCCGTACGGCCTGCCACCCCTCCATCCCGATTTAACAGACTTCATGGATCAAGGCACAGAGATGTGGTGTTGGAATAGTCAAACGTTGCAAATCCTGACCAGTAGCGTGTGCGGACAATATTGCTTGTTTTACCTGTACCATCGCTGGCGGGGAAGAAAATTATCTACCATCGTACAGATGTTTGACGAGTACCCCAAGGCCGAGGACCGCGATGTACTCCAGATCGCCCATCATTTCAATGTACAAGCCCCGTTCTGGGCTTAAGTTCTTTCAATGTACAAGCCCCGTGTTCTGGGCTTAAGTTCTTTCACGAAAAGCCCCCTATTCTGGGCTTAAGTTCTATCGATTTCAATGTACAAGCCCCCTGTTCTGGGCTTCAGTTTTCACGTGGTTGTTCTCAAGTTGTTGTTATTTATTGTTGAATAAAAAATAAAATGAGATCTCACCAAAAAAAACCTGTCTTGTGTGTTTTCTATATGAGCATAAAACAAACGGCCATGAAGGCTATAACAGACATGTGGGGATTCGGTCAAACTGACCTTCAACACCGTGGAGAAAGTAGCCAATCAGTGGCCTAGGATGGGGCCAAATGTAACCAATCAATGTCCAGAAAACAATGCAAGAGCACTGCAGTAAAATAGAGAGCCAATGAAATCAGCCCACAGACCAAGTACATGTTTTGGTCTAGGTTAAGAGCGGGCATTCCAGCACAAAAAATTTGACGAGGAGTTACAAGAGCAACAGGAGTTCGAGGTGCGGGAAGACATGACCGAATCCCCACATGTCATCACGAAGACGGCGAGTGGAGACTCGTGCAACACCGATAGATTAAGTTTATTACTATAAGTTCCATGGTTTATGTATTTTTTCGTGTCAATACGGTTCTGGGGAAAACTGGGGGTTCCCCACTGGCCATTTAACATGGGCATAGTGCTGCCCATATTGTGGGGGACCCTGTGCATTCCATGGGTGCTTCGCGAGGGCGGATAAAGGCTATCTGTAGGCCCGGAGAGGGCCGAGCCTTGCCGGCAGGGGGACCTTTAACCTTTTGACCTGAATGTGACCTTTGACTTTGACCCGAAATTCACCCGTGCACTTCCGGTGATGCCGTGCAGGCGTGCGGCCGGATAACGCGCGCGATGCGGCCAGGCCGGGAAGGGTTGATAGGACTTTTTCCCTATTGTAGGGGTAAAGACGCTGTTCCGCTTTTAATATTTTTTTAAATGCACCCACCCTAACTCTCTCAGCAGGCCCCGATAAGCCCGAGGACCAATATTAGCCCTTTGGGATAGGGTTAATAGGAGTATATTCTACGGTAAAGTCCGTGTTCCGCTTTTTATATCTGGAGAAATTTTACATGCACCCACCCTGCCTTTAGAGGGCAGCACCATCGATGCCGAAGGGGAATCCCCTTTTTGTTTGTTTATTTTTTCCGGAGATATACTGGACAATAAACGCTCGACCCTCGGGTCGCACGGATGCTAGACTCATACTAATAATATCGTCCAACACCTATAGATTATGTTTATTACTATAAGTCTTCCTTCCCATGGTTTCAAGGAAAAACCCTGACCTTGAACTAGTGTGATCACGTGACCTCCCTGTGATGGGAAAAAGCCAGAACCAAGTCAGTACATGCATTCCATACAGTCAGACATACCCAGGTCACGCCCGATTCACGCAGACCGGAAGTGACGTCATACCTCACACCTGCGCACACCCGTGATGGAAAACCCCCAGAACCAAGTCAGTACATGCATTCCATACAGTCAGACGAGGTCAAAATACTCGCTTCTGATTGACTGTCAAAGGTCACAATTGGAACTCTTCTGTGTTCGGAGGTAGTTTTTCTCCCCAATATGCAAATTTTTGAGGTCAATGAGAGTCAATCGGGATGTTATATACTGTGTGATCACGTGACCTCCCCGTGATGGAAAAACCCCAGAACCAAGTACATCCCATACAGTCATACCCAGGTCACGCCCGATTCACGCAGACCGGAAGTGACGTCATACCGCACACCTGCGCACTCCCGTGATGGAAAAACCCCAGAACCAAGTCAGTACATGCATTCCATACAGTCAGACATACCCTCAGCCCTCTATATACTTGGGACTACTTTCTGTCCGCGGAGGCAGACCGCATCACCGCCAGACCGCATCACCGCGGAAGAATCCCCTAACATGTCTAAACATGATCCAAGGTCAGATGATGGACGGGATGAGAGGATACAGGTCAAATGCACTCATTGACCTTTGACCTCCCACCTCCACGTGACCTCCACAGAGGTCATAGGTCAATAAGGCTCTAAATGCACTTTGTATACTACTCCCCTCTCATCGTACGCTACAGAGTGAGAAGGTTGATTTAATACCCACACCCTATACTTTGCTCCAAAAAAAGATCCCAAAACGGCCATCCAGACTTTCCTGACGAGGGCGCATGTACACTATGAATTTACCAGCGAAATTCAACCAACGACCTCGAGACTCCTCATCGTACGCTACAGCGTGCGACAGATCGATTAAATAATCATACTCTATACTTTGCTCCGCAACCAATTTGATAAGAACTACCCCAGATACCCCACCCCAAACACTTTTTCTACTTTTTTTACCATTGCGCATGCGCAGATTGACGTGGCCGGACAAACTCACCATGTCAATCTGACTCTACACCACGAAAACTTCAAGATGATACCCTGCTCGATCCATTTGGACCACATATAGCTTACATATACCCCCTCCCCCGCACCAACCTTCCACCCCAAACTTCTTGGGGATTGCGCAAGCTCAATCATGGCGGCCCGGAGACGCCTCCCGTTGTACGCTACAGCTTGAGACACATCGATGAAATACCCACACCCTATAATTTGCTCCACAAGAAATAATTCTTGGTTCCTCACTTGCCATTATGCCGCACATGGTGCTGGAGTGTCGGGGACCAGATCTAAGTGATCTGAGTGGCGAGGCTGAGATGACTAACCCACCAGCCTCCGGTGCCGGCACTGCAGGTTGGAATCCAGAATGTGTTCAGAGGATTCCCCTCTCTCACTGCATAAGACACACACTACCGCGTAGCCATGTAATACTAAAGGATGTATGCATTGACTGCCCTACACACACTTTGATGACCTATCAGCCTCCACCAAAACATGTTGAGAGATGCTTGTCTTCGAATTGATGACGTCACGATAATACCCAGAGATGTTTCGACTTCCCTTATATGCGTTGTATTTTTTACCTGTATATGGCGAAATTCTGCTGGTGGACGTTTCGTCCCCGAGGCCCGCCCCCTGTACAGACCTTTTGGTCTTTGATATATGTTGGCACTTGTGGGAAGTTGATGCTGGGTCGACATCGGGCATTACAGACTAGTCTTTTGTGTTAAATGCCGTCATTTACATCTGACGACGATACAGCTCACCAATCTCCAATGTACGAGTTGCCACAGCGAAACAGCTCACCAATTACCAGTATACGAGTTGTCAGAGCATTTCCATCATAGCTCTCTAGGTTTGTATCTAATACCGCTTATGCCGGTGCTGGGGGCCGTGTGGTCATATCATCCAAGTTGCCACATGAACAGGTACAATAAAAGCGTACCTGAGATACAACACATATCACGAATCGTTAGATTCTTGGTATGTGCTTTAGAATAGGTTAACCAGAAGACTATACTGTGAAGTCGTGTGGCTCTGTCAGTATGTCGGCACCTCTTCCCACTTCCCTTATATGCGTTGTAATTTTTACCTGTACATGGCGAAATTCTACTGGTGGACGTTTCGTCCCCGAGGCTCGCCCCCCTGCACAGACATTTTGGTCTTTGATATATGTTGGCATCGTGGGAAGTTGATGCTGGGTCGACATCAGGCCTTACAGACTAGTGTTTTGTGTTAAATGCCGTCATTTTCATCTGACGACGATACAGCTCACCAATCCCCAGTGTACGAGTTGTTACAGCGACACAGCTCACCAATTACCAATATACGAGTTGTCAGAGCATTTCCATCATAGGTCTCTAGATTTGTATCTAATACCGCTTATGCCGGTGCTAGGGGCCGTGTGGTCATGTCATCCAAGTTGCCACATGAACAGGTACAATAAAAGCGTACCAGAGTTACAACACATATCACGAATCGTTATATTCTTGGTATGTGCTTTAGAATAGGTTAACCAGAAGACTATACCGTGAAATCATGTGGCTCTGTCAGTATGTCGGCACCTCTTCCCACTTCCCTTATATGCGTTGTAATTGTACTAACATGTAATGAATTACACATATCAGTTAACATTGAAGTGAATGGGGAGTATTAACGTAGGTAGGATTATAACAAGGCTCAACCGGAAGAAGCGTCACAAAAGGTCTATTAACAGAGACTATCGGAAGTTACTAGACATTACCGGAGATTAAAGCGAAGAGAAAGCAAGAGCAAATTCCCCCGTATCTTCCGGCAGCACCCGGAGGTATCTCCCCCTGTTGTGACCTAGATAAACCCTCCACTTCTATCTTCGGTTTCCCTACTACTGATGACGTCACAGTAACGTGACCTGTGTTTTCTTTTGAGATACTACAGACACTTCAATGTCAACCCACGGTCCAAAGTACACTCTCACATCCCTGGTAAAAGGTTAACCTTTACGCCACATTTACGCCCAATGCTTACGCCTCAGGAATACTCGGGAATCAGCCCGTTCTATACTATTATGCTAAACAATGTCCGTTCTAAACAATGATCGTTGTACTATTTGTTCGATAATGACGTTTATCGCTACATGCTAGTTTCAGTGACATTGATCGCTGTACTCGTTGCATTAGTGACATTGATCGTTATACTATGTACAATAGTGATATTGATCTCTATACTAGGCTAAATAGGGACATTGATCGCTATATAGGATCAACATGGACATTGGTCACTATCCTAGGTTCAGTGGAACATTGAATGCTCTACTAGATTGAACAGGCACATTGGTCGCTATGCTGGGTTCAATAGTGACATTGATCGCTACACTAGGATCAATATGGATATTGGTCCAAATCTATAGGTTCGATAGTGACACTGCTCACACTATGCTAGGTTCAATAGGTACAATGGTCGTCATACTAGGTTCACCGAAAGTGACGTATGCAGATTCATGCGATCCATCGATCCCTAGGATCCACTGTCCTACAACTGTCCTTTCACCGTCTACTTCTCAGGTTCAAAATGACTGGATGCTATACTAGGTTGAGTAGGCACATTGGTCGCTATGCTAGGTTAAATAGGGACATTGTTCGCTATATAGAGGTAATGTGGACATTGGTCACTATCCTTGTTTAATCTGACGACAATACAGCTCACCAATCCCCAGTGTACGAGTTGTCAGAGCATTTCCATCATAGCTCTCTAGAATTGTATCTAATACCACTTATGCCGGCGCTAGGGGCCGTGTGGTCATGTCATCCAAGTTGCCACATGAACAGGTACAATAAAAGCGTGCCTGAGATACAACACATATCACGAATCCTTAAATTCTTGGTATGTGCTTTAGGATAGGTTAACCAGAAGACTATACTGTGAAGTCATGTGGCTCTGTCAGTATGTCGGCACCTCTTCCCACTTCCCAGGGATACTGGTCACTATAATTTAGATTGGATAGTGACATTGGTGACTATGCTAGATTCAAAAGGGACAGTAGTCACTATACTAGGTTCGGTAGGGACGTCAGTCGCTATATTGGTTCAACTGAGACACTGAGACACTAGGTTCAATATGGACATTGGCTGCTATATTAGGATCAATTTATTAATAGGGACACTGATCGTTATATAATAGGTTCAGTAGGGACATTGGCCTTTATGCTAGGTAGAAAAGCGACATTATTCATTATATGGGTTGGGTTACATGAAAGCACAATTTATGAACGTACGGTAATTCCCCTAATAATTCAATCACAGGAAGTGCAACTTTGCACTCCATTATTTAAGAAACAAAGAATGACAAAGATACTGTGATGCTATCAAACTGTAGAACTACCCCATCTTAAAAGATAATGCACAAGAAAAGTTGGATATATAAACAATATTTTCAGATATGAGCTTTAAATATGGCACTTCCTGTGATCGAATTATTAGGGGAATTACCGTATATGGAATAATATATGAAGATCCCAGGAATTTACTATTGAAGTAAGTTGATGTTCATTTTAATATAAACTAATAAAATATCTTTTTGAATATTACGTCAAGTCCATCAGAAGCCGGTATAACATATACATGAGTATAACCTGGTGAACTCTCTTTGGGCGTGCTGTATGCATTGTGAAGAAAATATCTGACTTTATTGATTTTTTATCGCGTATAAATACTGGGAGCATTACAATGGCATATGGCGATCAATTGGAACAGAAACAGAGTGGTATTATTTCGGTCTACAGGAGTCTAAATGTGTGTCAAACCTTTAGTCTATTATCTCTGATGTGCTAAATGACACAATTATGATCGCGGCAGTAAATAGCATCCAAAGATCTTCAATTCTTCACGATTCACAGAACCAAATATTAACACGGAAATTAAAGGTCTCATATTCATTTTTTTCACATCTAAAAGATTCCAAATCACACACGCCCACCAGTAATTCCTGAGCAAAGTGGGACAAACACGTTGTCCGAGATTTTAGAAAAAGACACAAAAAATATATATAAATCCCGCCACCGCAATGTAGAAGCCGGATGCGATTTGCCATGTGTAAGATATAGAGTGCGCCAAGACCTGCCAAATCAACATCTCAATTACGCGCAAAGGTAAATTTTACAAACAAACAAATACATAAGTCCAAATATTCTCTTTTTTTCAATAAGTTAAGGAATAGCCCTGTCTAAATACAAATATCTCGCTATGCGAGACGGGCTTGATTTAATTTATCTCCGCGCCATCTTCCAGTCTTATCTGTTTGGCATGATTTCAGCCTTTTATTTGAGTGTCATTAAGCCATAATACCCAAGAGGAAACCTACCCACCCCTGCAGTCTGCAAGAAAATGGTTGCGCCAACTGTGCAATTAACGCTGTCACCCAATCAGTGGTGAGCACACACGCTTAGCGAACTCTCCTCGTGGAAATGTTGACTAAAATTTAAAGAAATATCGACAAGTAACAAGTTTCAAGCCTGCACGGTGAGTAGAAACCGTCAAGATTACGACTGTTATACAAATAGTCGACAAAAGAATCGAAGTAAGGTAGGTCATTCATGTTCAATTAACTGTCATTTCTATGTCTTAATACCTGTTATATTATATCATGTGTTCACACATATTGTGATCACGTTAAAGGTAAATTTAGGCACTTCACGGTATATCCATGTGATGGTACTTTGTTCACCTAAAAGAGATTCGGCACGTGTATATTCGCATGTGATACTGTGTCTCTCAGTGGTAATACGTTGGATATTAGAGAAGAACATGGAAATATGAAAGGTTATCATTGTATTGACTGAATCAATGTTAGATACTGCCTGATGTTTCCGTATTTTGTGATGTGTATGTTAATGTGTGAAGAATGGTTCACGGGAATTGTTTCATCAGCTCCTTATTTGTGACTTTCTTAAAGGGGTCTGACAGCAAAATTCATCGTATTGCGCAATGCCGTCTATTACCGGGTCCAGGGACGGTCTATATATAAATATATACTGTATATATATATATCCCCATGTTGTTGAAATGAACAGTCACAATCAAAGAGTGACTGTGATAACATGGAAGCGATTAGCAAATCGATGATGATAATTACCGTATTTGATTATTTAATTATTTCATTATTGAAAACGGCTGACTGTTTTCTCTCTTTGGGCCACACGGACTTCTTGTGAGTGTAGATTTATCTCTGGATGGCTCACCTGTGACGTATTCGTTGGAATTCCAAAACCATTCTTTAGTTGATACAGTTATACTTTGGAAATGCAGAACACGTCTTGGTTGGCTCACATATATATGTTCGTTTGAGCTCCCATCGTCTTCGTCTTTGTTAAGAGTTAAAAAGATGACCACTTATGTTAGTCGGAGGCCCATGGTAGTGCCTTATCTTGATCTACACATAAGTTTTTTGGAGCTCTTGCTCGGTTCACGTTTGTTCGAACTCTTGACATATTTGGCCCAGTTAAGCTCAATATTATTTAATAGATTGAATTTTCCTTTCCCTATATTTACACCAATTGAGAACTGAAATCCAGACCTGAAAACCCAAATTCAATTTTCATTTTCCATATTCGCAGTCGTCCTTCTATGTAATTGCTCATTTCAGAACAAAAAATTACATTAAAGAGGGAGATAACGGGAGATAACTATGTCATTTGTTTTCCTATTGTTCGTCTGAAAGTATAGATTGCATGGACCGTTGTTAACGTGTGTTTAAGTTCTTTATAAGGTTAGGTGTTACGGGCTTTATGTGAAGGCTGTATGGAGCATTGTGTGATAGAATCTGCGAGTGACAGCTGACTGAAAGGCCCCGTGTGGCCGAGAGATTCTTCAAATGCAGCTGACTTTCCCCTGGTGGGTCACTTATCTGAACCAGATTGTAGACCGTGATACACCCTTCATGTATTTGCTGGATGTAATTTATTGACTCGGTGTTTCTGGCCATATCAAGTGATTTGGCTTGTATATACTCGACTCCTAAACACGAAAATTGAAATATAATTGATATTATCAGCGGAATTAAAACATGGAAGAATGGTGCACGTGAACTAATAGGGCTTCTCGGATAAAAACCATGCATGCATGTCCTGGGCGAGTTGGAATTTGGTAAAATACTTTCCTTCACTTTGAAACAGAATAACGCCGAACATGTGCGAAAAATGAAACAAGTCGCAAATACCGCAAATATCTGTGGGCCTCTAATGGGCGCCATTTTGAATTTACCTATGATCCTTGCACTTAGAAATATGCAATTATGTTCAAAATTACACATGGGATAAGCTTTCTTCAAATGATATAAACCGAGAAAATTTATGCTAGTTTGATAATATATGCAACACATTACCGTACTTGTTTAGGGTATAATATCGTCCTAATTAATCATGGCTTTACCGTGGGGTTGTCAAAGTTATCCCCAGATTTGGAGTTTATGTACCAGTATTCCCCCTATACCGACTGCTTTCACCTGTATGGTGGCCCGGCCTGGCTTACTTTGGTCTTCTTTGGCCACACTGAGGAAGCTGGTTTAAAATGGTTCATAGCCGAAGAGATCGCGTCTTTCTAGAAGTTGGATTAGATATGTGAGCACCGACATACTGGAGAAATTGATGAGAAGACATGCATCTTTTAAATTAATGTGTCGTAACTCTACCAATATACTCGAGGGCATGTATATATTTCGTTGTAGATCTCCAATATTTTCATTATACATAAAATATTCTCTTGTGAAGAGATGTGTATTGGCATTTCAAATCCGAAACATGTGTCACCCATTAGATATTGGACCGGACCAGACGTTGTAAGCCTACTCTGTTTACCCATTCACCTCTTCCAGTTTAAGAGTCTCTGTCGTAGTTTCAACGTCCTACGTTCTTCGGCGACTTATCGTGAATTAAACTAACAGCTATTACACACAAATAGACATATTTGGAAACCAAAACGAGAATGAACATAATGAGTATGGAGTGTCACAGATTCATTACGTCATCTCGAATAAGGAAGTTAGCGCTGGCCGAAGTATATCCGCCTCCAACATTAGAGAGCGATTGTTTGCTGGGATAGAATACGTCAGGTTGTGCAAGCTAAGATTCATATAGCTCTGGTATAGCCTTGTTCTATACTCTACGTGAGAATAACTGTTGTTCTCACGTAGTATGGAACAAGGCTATACCAGAGCTAAGATTCATAGCGTCACCCTTCCCTCAACGCTATGCCGACGACAAATACATTTCCCTGGTGGTAACTCGAACATCTCCATGGCGCACTTATTATTACCTTTGCGCCCTATTGGACCTTCATTAACTTGAGAAAATGGGCCGCCATGAATAAAAATACAGAAATGGCAGACTAAATGGCCATTCATCGGTCAAAAATTAATTACAGACGTTAAAATTATCCCTATGGAGCCTCAAAATCACCTGAAATCGAGGGTCAAGAAGATGGGCATTTCCGTCATAATAGACCCCGTGTATACAGGGGATGATGATCACAACATCGATTATGGTATTTTTTATTCATGGCGGCCCTTTTTCTCAAGTTAATGAAGGTCCAATAGGGCGCAAAGGTAATAACAAGTGCGCCATGGAAATGTTCGAGTTACCACCAGGGAAATGTATTTGTTGTCGGCATAGCGTTGAGGGAAGGGAGACGCTATGAATCTTAGCTAAGGTTGTGCCTGCGTATCAACCAAGGTTGGGGAATCGGGCGGGAAAGCGGGTCAATCTGGATGTTGGATATGGAAGCCGGATGCGGCTGTGTCGCATTTTCGCATCGGTAATGGCGCGAAACAGCGAAAACGCGATGCGAAAATGCCAGGGTATATGAATGGGGATACAAATCAAAACCTGCTAAAGCCATGGTAAAGCAATCAGTTCTCAAGAGCAATATTGAATTTTGCATTCACCTGCGAAAATAAATTTAAAAATATCATTTTGGATATAACTTGCGTTCCGTCAACCGATAGGCCACTATCTCATATAACCCGATTTCCTTTGCACAATTATTTCATAAATATACCTAAGAGAACGAATGTAACATTTAATGAGGTGAGCAAGATTATAATTCAGGGCTTTAAGTTAGATACTGAAATCTGTGCTCATATATATGTAATTCTCAAGATAGATCGGAAGAATGACCGAAAGACGTCCGCACAACTGGCGGGAAAATCCGACAGCAGTTACGAAAGATACATATAGTGCAACTATTGCAGTGCATCGTTGAAAATAAGATTTGCATATCGTTCTGAGCATTTTGCAGAAACACTTAATACACATTCCAGAAATCGCACAAATGGAAGAGGATATTGGAAGCTCGATTCGCAACTTTTGAAAACGCAAGAGAGACATAAATATAACATTTAAAGAAACAGCTGTTTCTGCTACTTTACATCCTGAATTATGAGATAGCGCCAAAACGCGAAACGGCGACAACGGGAAATAACGACAGCGCGAAACAGCGACAACCGGAAATAGCGACAGCGAAAACAAGACAGAAAGACAGTTTTCGCATCGTGTGTCGCTGTTTCGCGTTGTCGAGACGTGTTCTCGCTGTTTCACGCTGTCGATTCGCGTTATCGCTGTTTGGCGTTGTCGCGTTTTCATTGTAATTAGCCATGCGAATATGTGAGATGCATGGCCGCACCCGGCTTTTATGGCTATATGGACTTCGTTGAAATTTCAAATATCGACTATACTTGAGCGATTTAATTGTTCGTGAGAGAAAAACCACTCTCCGCATCACCAAGATTAATATATGATGACAAATATTGTCGTATTTGTCTTTACAAAAATGTGGGTCTTTATTTCTTTACTGTTCCTTGTTTTCAAGCAAGTAGATTTTTTCACGCTTGAATTGTCATTTTCGGCAAGCCCTCACCAGTGATCGGAAGTCCCGATTTGACTGAATAAATCAGGCTCATATATATATGTATTGGGCTAATTTGTTCATTGTCAAATTAAATGCATAACGGGTTTACTTGATCATCCCTAGTTTAAAAGAAAATGAAGACAACAAATACGTTGTTATACAATGTCTATGCAATGGAAACGAGCTATCAAGTAGCATACCTGGAAAGTTTTGTTGAAACCTGGTACATATACGTAAAGTCGGCAAACTTTCGACGCCCACCGATTCATTGTCACTGTGATCATATTTCGATGCAATGGTAACTACATTAAACAACGAGAAAAAGATTGCATCAAACAATTCTACCATTGATAATAACGAGGAAATAAGAGTTTTGTTCTAAGAAAATATTATAAATATCGAATTATTTTAATGTATTTTAGTGTGATGGCTAAAATCACCCCGCCTGGTCAGAGTAATCCCGGTTTACGGAACCCTCCAATATCACTAGTTCATATATGATAAACTCTGTTAAAATATGAATAAAAAAATATAGCCTTGTTTTATTTCGATGTATACCTAATAGTTTGGGTACAAGATCCAATTTGAGATGATCGTTAAACTGTTAGACGTGGTAATGATCTTCACGCACGTGTAACTGTTGGTGAATTCAACTTAATCTGAATTCACGTATTTGGCAAGTGAACGGGTCAGAACTTCAGTGAACTAGAATCCCGCTCTTAATTTACAAGTTCGACAGGTCAGTGCAAATTAACTTTACCCTAATGAATAAAATATTTGTTAACAGCGGTTAATAGTGTGTCGCGTGGACACTGAGTGTGGCCTGCATTCTGTTTAGAAAGCCTGCTTCGGTGCAAAACGGCTGGGGCGAGAATATAACGTTTTACCTGGTTTTATATTCGTCCCAGGTTTTACCGAGCGTTTGTCTCCTCACACTGACTATTCACATTTTCTTAGACTGAACGGCAGACTCAAATACTGGATGACTATCAGTGAAAGAGAGGAGCTAGAGGAGTTCACATTTTTATATGGGACATTTACATTCGCTGTTATCTAGTATTAGCAGTATTTGGTTCTCAATCCAATCAAATCCAGTTAAGGAGTCAAGGGCAAAACTCCCAAACTGCAGAGATAAAAGGAAGCTGAAGAAATAAGAAAACAATCTATGCCCTAATGCCCTATCTTCTTTTGCTCTCCCCTGCCCTTGAAGAAAACATGTAGCGCGTTGGAAAGAAATCCCCAACAATGCCCGATGCCGTCCTATTAAACCCCGATCAGTGACCACGGAGACTAATTATTAAATCGACCTCAGCCCGCTGGAAACACATTCACCCGTGCACATGTCCAGCTTCTGTACAAAAGTTGTCTGGTCGACACTTGACGTGTGTCCGCCAAACTGACTAACCACAGTCAGAGAGGACGACGAGCAGAGCCCTGAATGCGGAACTGATCAGCGGAGGTGACGATTACAGTGTAAGGAATCATTTCGTGTTATACCAACCTTTTCTTACAGCATATTTCACTGCTGATTGTGCAGATCTCGCTAAAATGACAACAAAAGGTGGCCGAGTGGTACCCGCATTATACTTGTTATTTGGTGCCCTATACTCCGAAGGTCGCGGGTTCGAATCTCACACCGAGGGGATCAGCATATCATTCTGCACTCGTAGTAAAGAGTTATCCTGAAAAGTACTTGAATATTAATATTTTCGGCATCCCGCAGGTTAATTATATATTATTAGAGCATTTAATTAGCTGTTATAACCAAGACAGATCTAACCATGTATAGCTTCTATCTACAAGTATAGACAACTCTATAGGTGTCTTTACATTTCTACTATATGGTGATACTATACTCTATAGTATGAACGCATCATGTTGGGAGATATTAGCTTTAACACATGGGATGCATTTTGGGAAAAATAGCTTTAACGCTTTACTATAATATGGACCCCTCTGTTAATTTGTCGTTATGATGAATTACGTTATACTATGATGAATTACGTTTTACTGAATATTATTACTCTGTGAATTTACAAAATCAGTATAACTGTATAACATGTTCTACTTAAAAAATACATGATCGTATACAGGTGAAGATATATTCCAAAATTGCACTTTTGTACTTGTTTATCGCAATATCTATACATTGTATATTACATGTAAACTGTTGAATTTATTTCGTCTTCCATTTCTTTTTCAGAAGTCAGTGGTAAAAACAGTCTTCTCTAGTTTGGGATCCTTTACAGATGTAGCCTAACTAAGCACTTCTTTGGCTTCGATGTTCTAAAGTTATACCATCGAAAGACGTTTCTTCTGACTTCGTGATTTGTTCCTCAATTTCCACCCAGACACCCAGATGGATTGGCTTCTGTAACCGACATTTCGACCAACCGACTCTCATCTATTTGATGTTCGTTCACAGCGCCCATACATTTCGTAATGTTTGGGGAAAAGTCGTGGTGAATTATTTCTCAAACGAATTTGATGCGTTGAGACTGGTCACGTGTTCAAGTGAGAGTGTCTAGCGTTTACCGATATTTGTTTCCATCAGTCGAAAATATAGTTATTACTAATTCACAGACAATGACTGATAAAATCGACACTGTCTACAACGCGATGGAGAGGGGAGTACCATATAACTGTACTAGAAAGGTAAGTGCAATCTTATATATAAAATCCAATTACATATCGGGGAGGTTTTTCCATCAATTTCGTCCGACATTCATTAGTAAGGCTTGGTCCATTCCAATGACGTCCGAGTCAAGTAAAGACGTGCTGAAAGCATACACTTTCAAAGACATAACTCCTGTTAAATTTGTGTCCGTGAAACAGAAGCGTTAAACTTAAAGTGTCATGAAGTGATATTTCTGTTGATGATACGTTTAAAATGTATATACTTGTAACAGTTCAGCATTTTATGATTAAGCCGAAAAATGGATTCGGTAGATGATATCATAACTTGAGTTCGAATCCAATCAATGGATTATTTATGCTGGTGGCTAATCTATCATCTTTATCTAGACTCGTGTAATACAAAAACTCGCTTCACTGTATACACATTAAATTATAAGGTGTCCTCTGTATATATTTATATTGTCAGAAAAATGTTTATCCTATAATAAGTTAATACAATAATATGTACTAAGTATTTTTGTATTTTCCTAACGCCTGTAATTAAATATTTTACATTTCGTTGTTTTCTTTTATTACATCTTTATCGAAAATTCTATGGCACCATATTATTGATGTTCACGAAACCGAGGATACATGCAGTGGTCAGATCCCCCCATTTGTCCGTGACCTTTAGTTGTACAGATAGAAAGGAAAACAGATGGACAATGACATAGAAAAGCTGACGGAATTAAGCAGGATGCCTGACCAATCGCTATTTTATTGGATCGTAGTTTTACTATAAGCCCATACCTTGGTATAGCTTCCCTGGCTGTTGACTTGAATCAACTCGTGCCAGAATCACTGTTGATATGTTCTTGACATGAGAACACGGCATGGTAATCAAATAGTCAACTGTTTGCCGGACTGAATCTAACAACGCCCACTCTCCATTAAACGTAACTTTTTATATCATTCTGTTTCTGTCACAAGCCAACATAGACAAACAGATATATTTCGAATTGGATATGAATTTATCTCAAATATAGATATAAAATTCAGCAAGCAATACCAAATGGGATACTACAGGCAGGAAATATTTAGAAGAATTTTAAACATTTAGCTTTCTGTCTTACCTACACACACAACCTTGATCGTTATAAGATGTAAAGCACACATATATTTATCCATATTCACAATATGAAAACCGGCATGTATAAACATTTACGGACAACATTGGGTGTTTATTATTTTCGCTACTGACTTCAGATCCCGGAGTATACTCGTTTTCACGAAAATCATGCATTTAAAAAGCGTAAAGTCGTCTGCGAGCTAATTAATTAATTGCTATGAATTTATATTGGTGGTTGAACGTAAAACACAAATATAAGAAGTGTTCTATGAATTGCAAATTGTCGGAGGATTTGTGTGTGATAACTTGGAAACAATGGTCATTTTAAAATTTAATAGAGACAGTTTTTTACCTCTTATACTTTGAAGCTTTTTACAAATCAACAGTTGGTTTCGCACTATTTGTTTTTAGAAGACTGCAACAAACTGGAATTCACTAGATTGAATTTTCTGTCTACATTAGATTCATTCTGTTCTTTTTCAATCTAATTTCAATCTCACATAAACTTTGACGTTTTAATCTGATTTTAATTGAGAACAAAATCGAAGCTTCTAGGATTAAAATGTCAATCATTGGATTCGATTGGAATTATTTTTAAACTATTATAGATTGAAAAAATCTAATAAAAAACCGAATACTTCTAATGTAGACTGAAAAATCAATCTCCTAACTGAAATCTAATAGATTATTTTCAATCGGAATGGATAAGTCACTAATTATTTAAGACAGTACCATTTCGCCATAATATTTATAATATATCATGTTTCAAATAACCTCTTAATTCTCTCCGTGTAAAACGGTATAATATTACCGAGGCTCGGTTACATATCGATAATGGTGACGCAATAATGTATTGATGTTCTCGTAGATACGCAATAAAGCCGTACCCGGTTATTAAAGGTGTGCTTTAACATTCAGCAATTTGGCTGGGCATGACAGTAATAGCAGACACATTTATAGTTTTTAGAATTCCATTCGAAGAGGTGAGAATGGTATTATTTTGATTCGTGGTTCATGGTTCATATATTGTTAGTTTAGAGTATTGTTTAAATCTAAAATATTTCCTCATTTTCAAGTAAAGTAAAATACGTAATCTTTTTCTTGCAGATGTTTTTTTCTGTCATTTCAAAATGACATTAAATTAATTAACATTTATTTCTACACGATCATTTATATAGTACAAAGAACTCCACCTCAGTATGCAAACTTGGCACATTTGTTGGCATGACGAATGTATTAATCCAAGGACAAGAAATCTCGAATATATATCGTGTGAAATTTTTGTGCTACATGTACCGGTGAATTGAAAATCCGAGCACTAACGCCGCCATCCATCGGGGAAATCAAACAATGTACCACCTGTTGGGTAAAAATGTGCTTAAGCACCATGTAAACAAGAAGTCCATCCAATTGGCGTAGATGTGTGACAATCAGCGACTCATCGCGGCTCACAGCCCTAAACTCCACTACATTGATTTTCCTATCATCGATTTTGATGCTCAGGGTCTTTTTTTTGTTATCTTATCGATGGAGGCAAATATCAAATCTCAGTCGAATTAAATATTTTCACAGGGAAGAGTGTGGTTAGACAGATCGCCTTGATTCGGGAGAAAATACGAAGGATACCAAAGTGTCATTTAAAACCAATAGTCTGCCAAGTCAGATATGGCATTTGTTCTTCTCATGATGCCATCATCAGCTTCAGTATTCATGCTGGGTCTTCTTTCCAATGTGGGCAATCCCGCCCTTGGCTACCGTACTCGAGTATTCAGGATCTCTTGTAGCCGACACGAAGCCAGCAAATTAAAGTGTTTTTTTGTTGTTGTGTGTAAATTTAACAGTATATAACAGTTTTCATGCTGAAATTAAGGAACTTTTTTTATATATATTCTCATGCCGTACACTCGAACTTCGTTATATTCATTTTAAAGTTGTGATGCTGACAACGTGTATGTATATGGGTTTTTTCCACTACACTCGAACTTCGTTATATTCATTTTAAAGTTGTGATGCTGACAACGTGTATGTATATGGGTTTTTTCCACTACAGGTACGCTAAGCTACCGGTAAAGGAGGTGTTCGTTTTGACCCTAAATTTTTCCTTAGTGTGTTGCGTTTATAAACCGACAATATAACTTCATCTTTTTTACTTCAAACGTTTTAAGGTGAAAATACTGAATTTTCATATTTCGACTTTTCACCGAGACCATATAAGGAAAAAAAAATATTACGACTGTTAGAAAATGGGCATTTGATTGTTTTTGCAAGTTTTAGTGATATTCTTGGAGAGAATTTAACCAAAACAAGTCGTATATATCCAAATTCGTTGTTTTTGATCCAGAATGATATTGGCAAATCGTGCTCTTTAAAGGTGTAGTTCACGGCCATTCGACACACAAATCCCCCAGTTATGAATCGTAACAGCTGTTTGGCCGAACGGTTACAGTATTGGATTACAGATTAAAAGAACGCCAACTTTTGGGTTCGAATGCCCAAATCATAAAAAAAATAATAATATTTTCAGTTTTCTCTTTTTTTCCCCATCATATCACATTTGTACACACACAACTCCACGCACACATAGCCACACCACTTGCTTAGTATATTGTGACGATCCAGCAGAGCAAAAATATTAATTGTTACACATATACATATGGGAGTATTTTGTCTGAGGGCAACGGAAAGATAACTTCTAACTATGAACTGAAATTAATAAGGTATATCTTAGTCTTATATCAATGCCTGTTAGGCCAATAACGGAAACTTCTGGGTTCACAGCACCCTGTTCTACAATGTTTCATCACAACAATATGACTATAATCTTTCATCGTTTGCCGCTAATGTAGATGTTTGCAGTTTTTCCACTTAACCATATTTTCTTCTTATTCAGAAAATGATCCTCAACACGTGGCGACGCTTCGCAAGTGATTGTTTGTGCCAGTATGCGTTTTGCAGCTAATTCCTTGATGTTCGCTGAACTTTTGGCAGTTTTCGAGTCTGTCTATATATTAATATAACTGGTTATTGTTCTTAAATAGCTTGGTCGGTCAAGAAAATACTAGTATATTTGGTATATAAACTTTATGAGAATATGAACCAGAATTTCCCGTTAGACTGGCCTGGCGACACTGAAGGAGAAAACAAAATCCATCTAAAGCGAACACCTCCTTTGTGATGTTTACATGCTTGCGAGATTTGTTCAGCATTCTGCTGAAATGTTGCAAAATAGTTACTGACAAAATTCGAATTCTCGACGCTCAATATGATAATCAAACGCTTGACTGGCCAGGCGCGTATGTCAGGTCTGACTATAATGCCTCTGTCAAGTCTGGCTACAGCGCCTCTGTCAGGTCCGGCTATAATGCCTCTGCCAGGCCCGGCTATAGTGCTTCTGCCAGGTTCAGCTACAATGCCTCTGTCACGTCCGGCTATAGTGCCTCTGTCACGTCCGATTATGGTGCCTTTGTCAGGTCCTGTTATAGTGCCTCTATAGTGCCTCTGTCAATCCCGGCTATAGTGCCTCTGTCAGGTCCGGCTATTGTGCCTCTGTTAGGTCCGGCTATAGTGCCTCTGCCGGGCTCGGCTATAGTGCCTCTGTCAGATCTGGCTACAGTGCGCCTATCAGGTCCGGCTATAGTGCCTCTGTCAGGTCCGTCTACAGTGCGTCTGTCAGGTCCGTCTATATTGCCTCTGTCAAGTTCGGCTATAGTGCCTCTGTCACCTCCAGCTATAGTGCCTCTGTCAGGTCCGGCTATATTGCCTCTGTCAGGTTCGGCTATAGTGCCTCTGTCAGGTCCGGCTTGTTTTAGTGCAGATCCCACAGATATGCCTATGCTTATATACGGGTAAGAGCGTGCATATGTTTTGGTATCACTCAGGAATAAATCCATCTACGAGTATAAGTTGGCAAATTTTGTATTCATGTATGAAGGGTATTCAAATTTGTTTAATTTCTGTCAGTTCAACATATTTCTCTCGTACATGTACAGGGAGAGCTGTGAGAAGTATGCATCCGTGCTGATTCCACTAACTCTGTCCATAAAGTTGTGGTATATTTTGGCTATAGTTTGCAATATTTGAATGGTTTTCATTTCAACTTTGCAAAGTTTGGAATTTGTTTGCTGAGATGGAATATACCCGTTACACCTACAATACGATTTTTCTCAAAGGCTTCCAAAATTTGAAGTTTTTGGATAAGAATCTGCAAAGCCCACCCTATATTTGTCTGTATATACAGTTATGTAGTACGAAAACGAAATGAAGTAAGAATCATGCCGTGGCACAACCAGTACAGTACCAGCAGTGTATATAACATACAGCATTGAAGATTGTCGAGGACGCTATTTTCAAAGGCACAATATTATATTTCCATACAGGTTATTAGGTTTTGAGCCAGGCTAAGTCTGGCCCGACCCTCGGCTCTCCTGTCTTTATCGTAGAACTGTCGACCCAAGCAGTCTCGGGGCCATAATCCACTGGATTATCTCACGTTTACATAACTCAATCTGTTTGCTGTACAATTTGGCTTGGGATCGTTTTAGACCTCTTAAACGGCCCATCTCGGCTTCTGGAAGCATTAGAAGAAACCTCTCGGGTCATCCCGAATCCCGGGACACCGTCCATATAAAGGGTAGGGGCTCGCTCTAAGCTAGAGCCAGGGATTTACTTCCAAACCAAGGGTTTAACCCTCATCTGTATACATGTATAAACCAGAACCTTATGTATTTGCGATATAAATAGCTAAAAATATTCGCATGCATTAAAAATGTGGTTCATGTATACTTGATTTTTTTTTGAAAATTATTTAAAAAATGTTTAGTTGGGGAGATTTTGCTTATACTGTATATTATACATCTTCGGTCATTCATCACTATTCTGTGATAGAATGTCTCAAAGTGGTTGATTCTCCTGATTCTGTTCTTCTTCTTAATGTCGGAATAATTAGTTTCTTATATAAAGTGACACTAATTCTTACCTTTACGCAATAAATTCTTCAGGAGTTAAATTCAGTTCGGACATTATTGTGAACCTATATCCAAACGACACTGCATGTAATCGGTGAACAATGAGAACAATTATAGTGAACCAGCGCAACAACCAGCTAGATGAGGTTTTATTGGCACCGGGAAATTGCCGGCCAAAATCTGCCAAGTCTTCCGAAACATGAAACAAAAACTCTCTGGAATCCGAACGAAGCTATTATCCACATAAACCTCGCAGGCGGTGCTCATAATTAATTTCGTTTTGTTGAATATTTTCCCCCGTGCTTTCTGTATGGTTCTGGCATACTTGCAAGAATACTATTTCTTGAAGATCAAATTCAAGAAGCCATGCCACAGATGAAGTGGACGAGCGACAGTATAATGTATTCGTCTGTCGCTGAGTGGACTGATTGGCGGGTTGTACGGCCCATTGCTTCCAGCCAACAGGTTTTGGTCCAAACCGCAGTGAAACTAAGATTTTGACTAAAATTTGAGATCACATGCAGTAATATTCTGAATACAAGTTTTTGCTATTCCTGTCAAAATTATGCGACATGTATCGATGAAGTTCTGACAGGAGATGTTGTACTTCGGATTACAACCCTCATATATTAGCGATACTAGTTTAGTTGCTAATCCCATCGAATCAAAAAACACGTCTTGTATTGTCTTTATATCGCATTTATCCTGAAATAAGATCACACTGTTTGATATCAAGTTGAGCAGAATTAAAGTTTGTTGTACGCTTTTGTAATGTTGGACTTCCACACTCAAACGACAAACACGTTTCATCAGTTTTCATCTGCCGTTACATTCCTGTATCACAATTCTCGCATTTAGGTGCCTCATTTGGCTTATACTCATTACATTACGTCATGATCAAAGGCATATCCCATAACTATAAATGTCCCATACCCAGGGGGCCCTTAACTTAATCTGTTTATTACTATTAACTGTTATTACAACCACGTTGAAACTATAAATGACAACTATGTCAGATAAAGTGCCGACGAGTTTATCTCTTAATTTAACTCGATACCTATTACATGCCAACATAATCAGCGATTGGTCATTTTATGATGTGATTCTTGTCGACAGCGTACTTGATTGCGTAACAATTGTCGCCTTCAATCTATATTTCTGGAATCATTTGGTGTGACGCTTCCATCGCAGGCTGTACATTATATATTATAGATAGTTTGGACAAGGTAAGAAACTCGGACATGGCCGAATACATAGTATACTGTTACCCACTTGTGTACTGTTCTCGAGTTGTCCATGCATCACTGTATCGGTACGAGTATTAGTATATGGATTCGTTTAGTCAAGATCACCAAGGTGTTGGTCCAACAACACGTTAGTCAGCAACACTTAAGCTACACATAACGCGTTTTCGGTCAACGCGTTAGGCACTGCTGCTTAAACGTGTTGTTTGGTCAACGCGTGTGGCCCAATTAAACGCAGCACTTAAGTGTTACAAAATACGGGACAATAAAATGACGTTGACGTTTGTTCATTTTACTATATTTGTTGCGAGTACAGTATCATCATTGTGGATTATCAATTATCAATTTTGAAGGTTTCCAAATAGAAAATATGACGAACCACTGCTGTCCAATGGCTAGTGATTGTGGATTTAAATTGTCCGGATTTCGCCCGAAATGCTCCCGAGGAAGATTTGCAGAATGGTATAGTAAATATAATAACATCCATGAATATGTTATATTTCAGGTCGTCGTTGAGGAGCGGGGAGAAAAGACAAATCCCGACAAGACGTGTTCTTCTGTGAGGTGCGTAAATAACAACAACAATAATTGTAGAAACAACAATAACGCGGCGTCGCCTTTACCCGTAACGTCATGTGACCCAACGAGGAAACGTAAGAGGATGGATTCAGAACTGATCCACCATTCAGAAGGTAAGCACCTATATGTGTTAAAATGTCGTCCCTTGTCTACACAACTTCAGTAAGTTGACATTTGTCTTATGGAGAATTCGTGTTATCCTGCGCAGCTCATGCCTTCCTCCTCTAATCTACAGCACACACGCTGTATAGTATAGGCACGTTGGTCGTGTCCATTACAACAACCTGAACCAGAGACTCTATTTAGCTACCATGGCCAGAGAAGCTATATAGGCCCCTTGTCCGCGTCCATTACAACAACCTGAACCAGAGACTCTATATATGCATCTTGTCCGTGTCCATTACAACAACCTGAACCAGAGACTCTATTTAGGTACCATGACCAGAGACTCTATATAGGCCCCTTGTCCGTGTCCATTACAATAACCTGAACCAGAGACTCTATATATGCATCTTGTCCGTGTCCATTACAACAACCTGAACCAGAGACTCTATTTAGGTACCATGACCAGAGACTCTATATAGGCCCCTTGTCCGTGTCCATTACAATAACATGAACCAGAGACTCTATATAGGCCCCTTGTCCGCGTCCACTACAACAACCTGAACCAGAGACTCTATTTAGGTACCATGACCAGAGAATCTATATAGGCCCCTTGTCCGCGTCCACTACAACAACCTGAACCAGAGACTCTATTTAGGTACCATGACCAGAGACTCTATATAGGCCCCTTGTCCGTGTCCATTACAATAACATGGACCAGAGACTCTATATAGGCACCTTGTCCGTGTACATTACAATAACATGAACCAGAGACTCTATATAGGCACCTTGTCCGTGCCCATTACAATAACCTGAACCAGAGACTCTATATAGGCACCTTGTCCGTATTCATTACAATAACCTGAACCAGAGACTCTATATAGGCACCTTGTCAGTGACCATTACAATAACATGAACCAGAGACTCTATATATATGCACCTTGTCCGTGTCCATTACAATAACATGAACCAGCGACTCTATATAGGCATCTTGTCCGTGTCCATTACGATAACCTGAACCAGAGACTCTATATAGGCACCTTGTCCGTGTCCATTACAATAACATGAACCAGAGACTCTATATAGGCACCTTGCCCGTGTCCTTTACAATAACCTGAACCAGAGACTCTATATAGGCCCCTTGTCCGTGTCCATTACAATAACCTGAACCAGAGACTCTATATAGGCCCCTTGTCCGTGTCCATTACAATAACATGAACCAGAGATTCTATATAGGCACCTTGTCCGTGTGCATTACAATAACCTGAACCAGAGATTCTAGGCACCTTGTCCGTATTCATTACAATAACCTGAACCAGAGACTCTATATAGGCACCTTGTCAGTGACCATTACAATAACATGAACCAGAGACTCTATATATATGCACCTTGTCCGTGTCCATTACAATAACATGAACCAGCGACTCTATATAGGCATCTTGTCCGTGTCCATTACGATAACCTGAGAGACTCTATATAGGCACCTTGTCCGTGTCCATTACAATAACATGAACCAGAGACTCTATATAGGCACCTTGCCCGTGTCCATTACAATAACCTGAACCAGAGACTCTATATAGGCCCCTTGTCCGTGTCCATTACAATAACATGAACCAGAGATTCTATATAGGCACCTTGTCCGTGTGCATTACAATAACCTGAACCAGAGATTCTATATAGGCATCTTGTAAGTTTCCATTATATAACCTGAACCAGGGACTCTATATTGGCACCTTGTCCGT
This sequence comes from Hanleya hanleyi, assembly GCA_036873755.1. NCBI lineage: Eukaryota > Metazoa > Mollusca > Polyplacophora > Lepidopleurida > Hanleyidae > Hanleya > Hanleya hanleyi. Next base: position 47,045 of record JAVTVY010037384.1, read on the forward strand.
GTGCATTACAATAACCTGAACCAGAGACTCTATATAGGCACCTTGTCCGTGTCCATTACAATAACATGAACCAGAGACTCTATATAGGCACCTTGTCCGTGTCCTTTACAATAACCTGAACCAGAGACTCTATATAGGCCCCTTGTCCGTGTCCATTACAATAACCTGAACCAGAGACTCTATATAGGCCCCTTGTCCGTGTCCATTACAATAACATGAACCAGAGATTCTATATAGGCACCTTGTCCGTGTGCATTACAATAACCTGAACCAGAGATTCTATATAGGTACCTTGTCCATGTCCATTACAATAACCTGAACCAAAGACTCTATATATATGCACCTTGTCCGTGTCCATTACAATAACATGAACCAGCGACTCTATATAGGCATCTTGTCCGTGTCCATTACGATAACCTGAACCAGAGACTCTATATAGGCATCTTGTAAGTTTCCATTATATAACCTGAACCAGGGACTCTATATTGGCACCTTGTCTGTGTGCATTACAATAACCTAAACCAGAGAATCTATATAGGCACCTTGTCCATGTCCATTACAATAACCTGAACCAGAGATTCTATATAGGCACCTTGTCCGTGTGCATTACAATAACCTGAACCAGAGATTCTATATAGGCACCTTGTCCATGTCCATTACAATAACCTGAACCAGAGACTCTATATAGGCACCTTGTCCGTGTCCTCCATTACAATAACCTGAACCAGATACTCTATTTAGGTACCATGACCAGAGACTCTATATAGGCACCTTGTCCGTGTGCATTACAATAACCTGAACCAGAGACTCTATATAGGCACCTTGTTCGTGTCAATAACCTGAACCAGAGATTCTACATAGGCACCCTGTCCGTGTCCATAACAATAACCTCAGTCAGTCGTCAACAATTGTTTTGACCGGTCTAGAAGCCAAACCATTGCCTCTAGAGACTTTTGTGATTTCCATGGCAACATCACACAAAATGTCCATATGATGCTGTGAATGTGATAGAAGGTAAACCGTTTCAGCTAGGGACCTGAAATTTGGCATGCAGTATTTTTGGGTGGTCAACCACAAGCCTTTTGAATTTGGGTACATTACAATGATTTTTGTGGTTTCGATGGCAATGTCCCGCAAAATGTCCATATGGCCATATGACCACTAAGGAACCACTGTTCAGCGAATAATGTTGTTCTACTTGGAGACTTCAACAATGACTTTGCTGTCAACTCCACTGAAACAGCCAAGATAAACCACTTCTTGCAAGAGCATGGGCTCTTTGCCGTAATCCACACCCCAACCACAGATCTTAGGACAACCATTGACCAGATTTTCACCAATTTTACACAGATATACAATTTGGTTTCCTTGAAACGTATTATTCATATCACCAGGCTGTTTGGATTGCCCCTTCTCATCAGCGGAATCTGCTTGATCACAGATGGGAAGAGACATACAATCAACTGGTACACAGGGATTCAGACATACAATCAACTGGTACACAGGGATTCATACAGTTTTTGCTATCAAAAAGTCTATATTACTGGGCTTCCAATGAAAATCGAAAGAATTTTATTATTGTTCAGACTATTATTAGAGTTCAAAGCCAGAATGGCTTGAAGCCTTTTGTTTTTGTTCAGAATATTTTTGTTCTTCCGTCACATTTTTCGCACGCGATATGTCAAATTATTCATTATAGTTCTTCAATGCATCCAACATCCCACACTGAATTTATCATATTTTAATCTTTTACAAGCCGCTGCTGAAGCATCTTCTTCATTCAACCAAATCTTTCAGGCTTTTACATATGCATTTTTCATTCATTGTGTACCAATATACACTGACTAAAACTGTCTGGCTGAGAGATTGTTGCACCTTTTAGGTGCTGCCTCATGTTCTCTCTGTAAACAGATGAACCTAGTCGATAGTCAAAATGGACGACCTGTTAACACAACATATATTTCGGAATAAAATGTATTTTGGTTCTGGACTAGCCAGAGGAATTTTCGAGACTGGGACAGAGAGGGGTTGCACTTTGGCGCTTCTGAGAATTCTATCCCTTCTGAAAGGGGTAGAATATGTTGCAACAATACCATGTGACAAGCGCTAAAGAAATGTCAATCAGCGTTTAAGTCCTCCGCCCCCCGTAAGTGGGAGGGGACCATGGCAATGCTGTTCGTCCGTCTGTCGTAATTAACGTCGGGGCGTCCGCCACAATGGTTGTGAACGCAATATCCCAATAACATAGAGGGCTAGAGCCCTGATATTTGGTTCACTGCTCTCTTATGGGGTCCGCTTGGTCTAGTTCACTCAGGACTGACCTTGACCTATTTTCAAAGGTCACAGAGATCAAATTGTGAATAGCAGTGACAGTCCCTTGTCAACAGAATATCTAAGGGGAGCCTTTATATTGTCTTAGGGGGCCTCAAGGTCAAGCTCACTCAGGAATGACCTTGACCTAATTTTAAAGGTCACAGACGTCAGAATATGAATAGCATTGTGAATACAATATCCCAATAACACATGGAGCTAGAGACCGGATATTTGGCACACTGCTCTCTTTTGAAGGCCTCTAGTTCCAATTCGCACTGACCATGACCTCTTTTCAAAGATTACAGAGGTCAAAATGTGAAAAGCAAAGATGGTCCATTGTGAACACAGTAATGAAGGGGCAAATAGATCTAGAGTTTTGATATTTGACACAATGCTCTATTATGGGGCTCCTAGGTTAAGTTCACTCAGGACTGACCTTGGCATATTTTGAGATGTCACAGAGGTTAAAATATGAATAGCAGTTTCAGTGAGTCCCTTGTGAACGCAATATCGAAGGGGCAAATAGAGCTAGAGCCTTGGTATTTTTAAACATTCTGTCTTATATGAGCCTCTAGGTCAAGTTCACTCAGGAATGACCTTGACATATTTTCAAAGATCGCAAAAGTCAAAATGTGAATAGCATTGTGAATATAATATCCCAATAAGAAAGGGAGCTAGAGACCGGACATTTGGTCTTATTTGCAATGTCAACATAATGTTTTATAATGGACCAATTCACCTAGAATCTTAATCTTTGTCACAATGCTGATTTGTAAGGGCCTCTAGGGCAAGTTCACTCCCGACTGACCATGATCCATTTTCAAAGGTCACAGAGGTAAAAATGTGAATAGCATTGTGAACGCAATATATCAACAACAACAGCTGGAGACTGGATATATCGCACTATGCTGTCAAGTTCATTCGGGACTGACCTCGACGTATTTTCAAAGATCAGAGGTTAAATGTGAACAGCAATTCTTTTTGATTGTAAACACAATATCTAAGGGAAAAGTTGATCTACTTCACTCCATGTAGCCAAGTTGGCATGACTTCGTTCGTTCCTACACTTAGCTATGAGGCCTCTTCATGAACTTACATGTACACTCCGGGATCACACGGCTCCATGTGTCGTTCGGCTCTATCGGGCAATAAAACAACCCATCCCGACTCTGTCTATTGGTTTTATCGAGTTCGGCAAAGAGTTTGATTGTCGTGAAGAGCTCATCCTTCTACAATCACTCTTCAAACATCAACAATCCTTGTCTTTACTGCCATGATCTTCGTACGGGTCACGTGATCCGCACGATACGTTGCTGATCACGTGACACGTACGAATATAATGGAGAAGAAATTCAACCAGCCGTTGATGTTTGAAGACTGATTGCTGACGGATGAGCTCTTCACGGCAATCAAACTCTTTTGCCGAGCTCGATAAATCCAATAGACAGAGAGTTGGGATGGGTTGTTTTATTGCCGGATAGAGCCGAACGACCCATGGAGCCGTGTGATCCCGGAGTGTACATGTAAGTTCATGAAGAGGACTCATGGCTAAGTGTAGGAACGAACGAAACCATGTCAACTTGGCTACACTCTATGTTGACCTATAAGAGCATACGCCAAGTTCACCCCAGACTGACCTTGACCTATTTTCAAAGGTCATAGGTCAAAATGTGAATATGAATGCAATAGCCGAGATCGCCATTACAAATCTAGGGTAACTGGGCATGCGCACAAGGCGAGGTCACGAAAGGTCACTTGTACCAACGGCCGCATCCTGGCCAGGTTGAAAGTGGGTCATATCTCGGGAAAAGTACTTTTTCTGTGGAACTAAATTGTGTTCAGGGTGAATAAATATCCGGAGCCGTTCTTTCGCCTATCTGGCGGTAGTCCATGAGATTTTTTAATGATTTTACGTACAGTTGCACAAAATATCACCTGTTTTCCAACACTCGGCCTATCTCTCTAACGTTAAAAACTTCCGACTTGGTACAAACAGGAAGTTCACGAAAAGCTGCGCACACGCTGCGCAGTTGCAAAAAAATGAAATGGCGAAAGAGTCTATACGTCAAAAACAGATTAGCTGGAGACTGATTATTTGGTACAATGCTGCCTTATGAAGTTTTCCAGGTCATGGTCACTCTGTACTGACCTCGGCCTATTTTCGAAGGTCACAGATGTCAAAATGTAAACAGATTTGCTTGTGAGCACATTATCTTAGGGACAACTTGACCTAGATGTAAAGTATCTCCCAGAACAATATTTGAACAAAACTAGCTACACTTTTGAGCCTATTGCTGCCTCATATCCGCCTTCATGCAAAGTTCACTACAAAGCCGAGAGCGACATGCCCGTTCACACAGGCTGTCGGGTGGGTGGCCTGCTAGCTACTCAGCTTGTTCAACAGAATTACCCCACTTTGCTTTGAGGTGAGACAGGGAGGGGTCGCCTCGCTCAGGCGGAAATTTTTTGAATTTTAGATTTGATTTGACGCACTTTCTTAGAAGCTTGAAAGGGGTTGAACATTTGCCATAAATCTACGTCACAAGAGCTATTCTCACCCAGCAATGTGAAAAGTTCAATACTTAGGAGGGGGGGGGGGGGGGTAAAACCGGTGTGATGGATAAGAATGTTCTGGTGATTAGTGTCACTTTTCATATCCTTTTATATTGCAACCAAAGTTGGACACTTAATTGTCCCCAATGTGGAGAAAAGTGTCCTAGCTGGGCTAGAAGATAGGGGCCGGACATTCTTAGCCGGCGGACATTCATGGCCTCCACCGGGTTTAGGTTCATGATTCGACCAATCAGAATCAAGTATGCGACCGCCATGTTTGATGACGTAGGTATGATTTCTATAATCGTCGCTATATTTATTCACGTGATACTTCGGGTATAGCACTTATCCACTGTTGTGGGGAAATCTGTAAAAAACAAATGGAAACCCGCTTAAAGTTCCCTCTCCCTACCTAAATATTCACTCTGAGTGCGCGAACAATCGATCAATCACAATCAAGTATGCGACTGCTATGTTTTGTATAATTTGTAAAAATCATCGACCATGTTTTATCACGTTAGAGTAACCTCCATTCCGCAGAGAATTATCTATTGTTATGACAAATGACAGTCCGTATTCGAGGATATGGTTCTGGGCGTTAGCTGGTATAGAATTCGTAAACAGTATAACCATGAATTTATAAGTTATGATTACTTTGATCACAGTGTAAGAAATCTGATAATAGTGGATGATCTTATGGCAGAGGTCAAACAGGCCACGAGCATATCAGACTTGTTTACCAGTGGATCGCACCATGACAACATATCTGTTGCTTATATAGTGCTGAACGTGTTCGACCAGAGCAAAGCTTCGAGAATTATCGGTTTAAATTGCCAATATGGTGTTCTTTATAATAACCCCATAGACAAGCAACAACTTTCATTATTAGGTCGTCGTATATGTCCAAGAAAACTCTTAAAACTCAAGAAAAACTTATTTATGGAAATGTATGAAGACGCGATCTCTCCGCCATACGGTCATCGCTTTATCGATCTAAAACCGAGTAGCCAGGAATATCAAAGGTTGAAGACAAATGTACTTCAATGTATTGCATCAACAAATCGTAAACCGAAAGAGACTGAAAAGGCTGTACAAGTGGTACAAGCTGGGGAGGGATTGTATACGAGCCCTACCCCACCTGTGTTCAAGCGGAGTGATGATGATGATGAGCCCCAACAAGGACAGGGCCATAGTACGAATATGCTTGGAATGGAGTGACTTGAAAGAAAATTTGTTTCAGCTACTAGTATATGAAACTATTCATTCTAAGGGATATGATCAATCTACTAATACTCGGAAGCGTATTAAATATAATGTGTGGAAGGAGATGTTCGGTGGTCCCATAAAGTCTTCCCTGTTTTCGAAGCTACAGTTACAATAACCTAGAAGAACGACGAAATGGCTATACGTGAAGGAGCATATTAATCGCCGATACATCGATGCCATTATGTGTATATGACCATGAAAACAAGTTATCTTATACAAGAAGTAGTTCACATACTAAAAGTCCAGGTCGGAGCCCCTCTTGCTCCGGTCACCACTGCTCAGGAGAGACTAACGTAATGCGGGCCTCGCGCAAATTGGAGTACACGAATATTTCGTATTTACGTCGTTGTTTGGTTAACATGGAAGCGTGACATAAAAATAATAATATTGACCACCATCACAGTTTTGTCTTGTCCTACTGATATTTATGATGGCCGAGAGGGGCCATCGCGTCTTTCATTTCTAATTTAACGCGATGGAGCGATGGAGCTATGCGATGCGCGATGGAGCTATGCGATGGAGCGATGCGATGGAGCGATGGAGCTATGCGATGAAAAGTCGATGAAAAGTCGCGCTATGCGATGCGCGATGAGGCTATGCGATGGAGCTATGCGATTCGCGATGGAGCTATGCGATGGAGCGATGGAGCTATGCGATGGAGCGATGGAGCTATGCGATGGAGCGATGGAGCTATGCGATAAAAAGTCGCGCTATGCGATGCGCGATGAGGCTATGCGATGGAGCTATGCGATGCGCGATGGAGCTATGCGATGGAGCGATGAAGCTATGCGATGAAAAGGCGATGGAGCGATGGAGCGATGGAGCTATGCGATGGAAAATCAGAAATGAAAGACGCGATGAAAATGCGATGGAAAATCAGAAATGAAAGACGCGATGAAAAATCAGAAATGAAATTAAAGACGCGATGAAAATGCGATGGAAAATCAGAAATGAAAGACGCGATGAAAATGCGATGGAAAATCGCATTTTCATCGCGTCTTTCATTTCTGATTTTCCATCGCATTTTCATCGCGTCTTTAATTGATCATGTCAAGAACACAGTCATAGATATTTTATATTTGTTGGGGAGCCGAACACAGAGCCAGATTTTGAATGATGCTTGTTGGAAAGTAAACGAACATGCGCAATGACCTTACTTCATGCTTCTGAGAGCAGGTGATAATTTTTTAATTAAATCTGAAATTTCCTTAGCCCGATAAATATGTGGAAGAACAAATATTTCGAACGTAATCTCGTTATCCAACATATGGCTAGCCTATGTCCTCTTTTACGCATTGATCACACAGTCCAGCCACAAGGTTTTTACGTCAATTGCAGATGGTTGGCTCCCCAACAAATATAAAATATCTATGACTGTGTTCTTGACATGATCAATTAAAGATACGATGAAAATGCGATGGAAAATCAGAAATGAAAGACGCGATGAAAATGCGATTTTCCATCGCATTTTCATCGCGTCTTTCATTTCTGATTTTCCATCGCATTTTCATCGCGTCTTTCATTTCTGATTTTCATCGCATTTTCATCGCGTCTTTAATTTCATTTCTGATTTTTCATCGCGTCTTTCATTTCTGATTTTCCATCGCATTTCATCGCGTCTTTCATTTCTGATTTTCCATCGCATTTTCATCGCGTCTTTAATTTCATTTCTGATTTTTCATCGCGTCTTTCATTTCTGATTTTCCATCGCATTTTCATCGCGTCTTTCATTTCTGATTTTCCATCGCATAGCTCCATCGCTCCATCGCTCCATCGCATAGCTCCATCGCATAGCTCCATCGCATAGCCCCATCGCATAGCTCCATCGCATAGCTCCATCGCATAGCTCCATCGCGCATCGCATAGCTCCATCGCATAGCCTCATCGCGCATCGCATAGCGCGACTTTTTATCGCATAGCTCCATCGCTCCATCGCATAGCTCCATCGCTCCATCGCATAGCTCCATCGCGCATCACATAGCTCCATCGCATAGCCTCATCGCGCATCGCATAGCGCGACTTTTCATCGCATAGCTCCATCGCTCCATCGCATAGCTCCATCGCGCATCGCATAGCTCCATCGTTCCATCGCATAGCTCCATCGCTCCATCGCGTTAAATTAGAAATGAAAGACGCGATGGCCCCTCTCGGCCATCATAGATATTTGATTATATTTCTTTATTTTTATTTTTTATCTCAACTGCTCCACGTTATCGCTTCTCCTGTTTGGACCATTCTCGTGGCATCAGATTGTATCCCTCCTGTATACTGTCAGATATACCGATATATCAGGTCTCTGACAATGGGAGAATGGTTTGAACACTTGTACCTGGTTATAGTCACAGTGGCTTGGTTAGCAGTGGGTGTCTTCGTCGATGTTGTCGTTAATTTATTTTTCCAAAAATATGTTTATTCCCCACCTCTGCGTACACCGCAATGATAGTGGATATCGTGAAAATGCGTTCTGTACGACCTACCCGGATCTACATACCTATATCTCTATCTATAAAGGATTATTATAGATAAAGATACAGTAGAGGAGAGGTATGCAGATCCGTGTGGGTCGTGCAGAACGCATTTTTATGATATCCACAGTCATTGTGGTGTATGAAAAGGAGAGAAATCATTATATTATATAAAAAAAGTAACAACACCGACGAAGACACCCACTGCTAACCAAGCCGATGTGGTTATAAGGCCAATGTGAACACGGGAGCATATGTAGTATCGACTTTGGTTGAGTGACGTTCCGAATGCCGCATGTACCAGAAGAAGCCGAAATGGCGGTGGAGATCTTGTATAAGATTATTTCGCTCTCGGAAACAGTAATCATACACTGACAGAAAGACTGAATTAACTTGACTCAATAGTTTTGGATATAGACGTGAAGGACCCAGGCATTTTGGGTCAAAATCGATTAAATTTACAAAAAAAATATATATATATTTGGATCAGATGGACTAAAAAAGTTTGGGCAAAAGTCGACTTTGATCCGAATTGTTTGGGTCCATCACGTCTGTACCAAAATTATTGGGTCAGTTTAACTCAATCTTGTTGACATTGCAAGTAGGCCAACTTTGAAATTGCGCAAACTGTCTCTGTCCGTCATCCAATGCAAGACACTCTCAAATGTGTTCGTGTCTGGAAATTCTTAACTAGATCAAAGCACTCCGACATTTCCCCGTGTGTACGTTTCTGGATATTCCTAACTGGATCAAATCATTCCGAAACTCACAATTTCGCACGTGTCTGGGAGGTCTTAACGGGGTCAAAGCAATTCGACATTTCTTCGTGTGTACGTGTCTGGAAATTCCTAACTGGATCAAATAATTCCGACATTCATGTGCGCGTACATGGAAAGTCCTAACTAGGTCAAAGCATTCGGAAACTTCCCAATGTACTCTGAAAAAACAGTTGTGTACAAAATTGCGCATCTACAAAAAATGTGTATCAGAAGAAGCTACACAGTGATTGTGGATGTTCAATTTTGTTACAGCGATGTGTACCTATGCTACACAGTTTGTGTACTTTTGGTACACAGTTGTTTTTAGAGAGTATGCTTGTCTAGAAAGTCCCATCCTCGCAAGCCAGTGTATCGATCGATCCTCTCCGAAGATTTAAGGTTTACCTGGACTTGTGTAGATGGGAACGTCCTAACAGTATCAAAGTATTCCGACACTCTCCATTGTGTTCGTGTCTGAAAAATTCTAACTGGGTCGAAGCATTCCGACTCTCTTCAATGTATGCGTGTCTGGAAACTCCTAACTGGGTCAAACCATTCCGAAACTCCCTAATGTGTGCGTGTCGGGAAAATCCTAACTGAGTCGAAGCATTCCGACACTCCCCAATGTGTGCGTGTCTGGAAAATCCTAACTAGGTTTAAGCATTCCGACACTCTCCAATGCGTGCGTGTTTGGAAACTCCTAACAGTATCAAAGTATTCCGACACTCCCCAATGTGTGCGTGTCTGGAAAATCCTAACTGGGTCAAAGCATTCCGACATTCTCCAGCGTGTGCGTGTCTGGAAACTCCTAACTGGGTCAAAACATTCCGACACTCCTCAATGTATGCGTGTTAAGAAACTCCTAACTGGGTCAAAGTACTCAGACACTCCCCAATATGCGCGTAAAATACAAAGGACTAGTCCGTCATTCAATATTCAGCTGTCGTCCATTAATGAATTTCCGCATCCTTAATCCAAAGACCTATTCCATATAACAGCATTAGCACCAAATTAAAGAAAAAAAACAAGAAAAAAACACAAAAACAAAAACATACAACAATCTTAGTAGGCCTATACATAAAATAGGCTAGTTTCCCGCAAGAGAGAAGCGGTCAACACTTTTCAATGATGCCAGCAAGACATCGTCAAAAATATCAAATCCGTATCGCTGATCAGTATTTTTAACCTGATTTCCGTTGTAAAGTCGTTATCTAGAGTATGATGTATCTCAGTCACGCTTTGATTGTGACTGTGATATGAACACCTTGAGGATCTTGAAGTACTTGGATTCGTACGGCCCCTAGCCCTGGGTAAGCCGAATTAGACCCAAGTTACGGAACAGAAACGCCATAAATCTAGCACGCTACGCTCATATTTTGCTATCATCATGCGATATGTATCGCCAAATTTCAGAAAATTTGAGTGGAGGTGCTTTGTAGTGCTAAACGGACTAAGATTTCTAGAGGATTAATTTTCCTTTCACATCGGAATTGCTAACAGTGACAAATAAAATGACCATTTCAGAATGTTCATCAAATTCACGGTCAAATATATATATTCAGTATGCCTATACTTGTAGAAGGATTTGAGACAGGTGCTATAATTATACGACATACATATATACGAATAGAAACATGGAAGGTTTTTACGTGGTATATGTGCCAAAAACACAGAGAATTTGGGTTGGGCATACAGCAAAACACACTGGCAAATGGCAAAAGTCATCTTTGGGTAGGGCAGATTTACACGAGTAAATTTACTTGTTTAAATTTCTATATAGGAGCAATATCGATGTAAAACAACTGCGGTATCTGGCCCCGACGAGTGGCCATTTCAGGCCGAGTTGGACAAAAATGTAAGAGTACGGGACGCCTCTCTTAGGTAAATGTTGGCATTGGCGCCTGATCTCCATTCGTTTTTCTCCTCTCTTGTGTCCAAATATACAACTGTGGAATTCTCGACACGGACACAATGGAATAGAAAGAACGTACATCATAGAAAACTGGCTCAAATCTTTCTTCGACCAGCTTCTCGTTTCCGCCCTTGTTGATTTGACATTCTTTGGTCTAACTTCGGATTTTGATCAGGTCGACATAGGACTTTTCCATAATCGGTCCTCGTTTGATCGTATTGGGATAAGTGGCTCTTACTTAGTCCTCCGCTAAATTGTGTCGCTGATGCCTGCCCAGAGATTTGGTTTATCAAAAGGTGAGAAATATTTTGTTTCGCTTTTTTAATTCATCGGTGTGGACGGTTGAGATGAGAACAAGAAATACACGATAGGGCTGATATAATTTATGTCAAATATTTTGTTAAGAGAACTGGACAAAGTATTGTTGGGGGAGGAAAAAATTGTTAACGCGTTGTCCGATCTTTCAAAAAGTAGACCCTCTGAATCGGTTTGCTTTGTGACTGATTTTATCATGGGATATAGAGTATACTAGTCCCAGATTTTATCATGGGATAGGGTATACTAGTCCCAGATTTTATCATTGGATAGAGTGTACTAGTCCCAGATTTTATCATAGGATAGAGTATACTAGTCCCAGATTTTATCATGGGATAGAGTATACTAGTCCCAGATTTTATCATGGGATATAGAGTATACTAGTCCCAGATTTTATCATTGGATAGAGTATACTAGTCCCAGATTTTATCATGGGATATAGAGTATACTAGTCCCAGATTTTATCATGGGATAGAGTATACTAGTCCCAGATTTTATCATGGGATATAGAGTATACTAGTCCCGGATTTTATCATTGAATAGAGTATACTAGTCCCAGATTTTATCATGGGATATAGAGTATACTAGTCCCAGATTTTATCATTGAATAGAGTATACTAGTCCCAGATTTTATCATTGAATAGAGTATACTAGTCCCAGATTTTATCATTGGATAGAGTATACTAGTCCCAGATTTTATCATGGGATAGAGTATACTAGTCCCAGATTTTATCATGGGATACAGAGTATACTAGTCCCAGATTTTATCATGGGATATAGAGTATACTAGTCCCAGATTTTATCATTGAATAGAGTATACTAGTCCCAGATTATATCATGGGATACAGTATACTAGTCTCAGATTTTATCATTGGATAGAGTATACTAGTCCCAGATTTTATCATGGGATATAGAGTATACTAGTCCCAGATTTTATCATTGGATAGAGTATACTAGTCCCAGATTTTATCATGGGATATAGAGTATACTAGTTCCCCAGATTTTATCATTGGATAGAGTATACTAGTCCCAGATTTTATCATGGGATATAGATTATACTAGTCCCAGATATTATCATTGGATAGAGTATACTATTCCCAGATTTTATCATTGGATAGAGTATACTAGTCCCAGATTTTATCAAGCTGTTTTCATGTATAAAGTCGTCAAATTCGACATTCATTAGGCAGCAACGTGTTGTTATTATTGAGTGAGGCTCTTCGTTATATATTGTTCACCAAAGAAACACTATTCTGGAGACATAGTGACTTAAGAAGATTATTGGCAGTTGACCAAACTGTCACAATCAAAATAGTTATCGAGAGACATTCTATCAGTTTCTCAAATTTGGCGATACTTATCGCATGCTGATAGCAAAATACGAACGTGAAGTGCAAGATTTATGGTGTTACGTTTCGTAACTGTGTCTAATTCCGTTTAACCCGGGACTAGGGGCCATACGAACCCATGTATTCCAAGACGCATAGTGTTCACATGAACACCCACAATGAAAGCGTGACCGAGATTCATCATACTCTATAGATAACGACTTTACAACGAAAATCATATGGATTAAGAATACTGATCAACGATACAGATTTGATATTTTTGGAACATCATGATGTCTTGCCGCCATCATTGAAAACTGTTGACCGCTTCTCTCTTGAAGGAAACTAGCCTTATGATTTACTCCTTTAATTTGGTGCTAATGCTATTATATGAATTAGATCTTTGGATTATGGACGCGGAAATTCTTTGATGGACGACAGCTGAATATTGAATGCTTCTATTCTGATTCATTGCAACGACATGGAAATGATCTTCAAAAGTGGGGATGTGTATTTGTCAGTGATATGCCATGATGATTTTATATCTTCTGTATGGATGCGTCTTTCACTCATGCACAAGTGTTAGAAAGAGTTGCTTCGCATAACTGCCATGCTGTTCTCATGAACAATCACAACCAAATCGTGCCACCAGATTCCAAATATTGGAACGGGAGTCGAAAGATTATTTTGATAAAAAGATACTTGTCATAATACAGATTTGACTCTTAATTGGCATCAACTATTGATCGTTAAAGGAGCCAAAATTAGTGTGCACTTTAATTCCTCACAAAAAGCCGTGATCCGTACAGAAAAATTACGGACGTTTTACTCTTTAACGTTTACGGTCAACAGTGATGTCAAACAGCGTCGACGGACGTCTTAAGTTGGGCTTTGGTCAATTGTTATATAAGCTTCTTTCTTTTCGTTTTAGCATGAATTTTAATATACATGTGTACCCAAGATCACAATAGACACCATAATAGAACAAAACTGATATTCATGGGGTAATGTCACAGCAGGTGACATTGAAAACATTATTTCAGTTTTGATTCATGTTGTCATATTAGTGTCATATAAAATCCACACGAAAAAGCAAAAGAGAAAAAATGACATAATAATAAGAAAAATAAATAAATAACAGACGAAAACTTCATTTCAAACGTCTGTCGACGCTGTTTTGTGTCACTTCTGACTTTGAGAGTGTACAGTGTATTTTTCTGTGCGAAATACAGCTTCTTGTGCAGATTTGGGAAAAATGTTTGATGCCTGATTAAAACTATTGAATTGAGTTCCAACAGCTACGAATAAAAGTATAGCGATGATAGAGGAAATTCTGTGTGTGTGTGTGAGGGAGAGAGAGAGACAGACAGAGAGAGAGAGATCGACGGCCGTTGATAAATATTGGATGCTGGATATCGAAATACAAGAAAAACTTATAGTAGTTAGGCTGATTTCCAAACTGTTCTTTTTAGTTTATTCTGAAATATCAACCTCGAAATACTTGCAAAATATTGTGTGGAAATATAATTTTCGTTTGAAGTGTCATTCATATTTTTGTCACATATAGACAAATTCATCTTTAGAATCATGCCTCAACAATATCAAAATAACACCATTTGATCATCAACCCTTCAACATTATTGAAGACGGTTTAGTAACGCGCATCACCATGGTGTAAACAAAGTCATTGTAATGAAATGAAAATAGACCGTAATAAATTCAAGCACGAAGTCTACGAATTCTGTATAGTGATGCCACAAAATGACTCAATTAAACTTTGGTGAATATTCGATGCAGAAAGGAATAGCCGATACATCGAACCACGATAGGCAGGTGTGCATGGAAAGAATGTCCCAGGAAACAATGTCCCTTTTCATATGTTTTTTTCTTTATAGGAAAATATGTCTCAAACTGAGCTGCAAATCAGGAAAAATTGTTTTAGATAGGTTATAATATATGAGCCGGACATTATTGTTTTAGATAGATATAGGAGCCGGATATTAATGTCTCAGCTAGGTTATTATATAGGAGTCGACATTAATGTCTTAGCTAGGTTATTATGTAGGAGCCGGACATTAATGATTTAGATAGCTTATAGGTGCCGGACATTAATATCTTAGATAGGCTATTATATAGGTGCCGGAGAGCCGGACATGAATGTTTTAGATAGGTTATTATATAGGAGCAGGACATTAATGTTTTAGATAGGTTATTTACTTAGGAGCCAGACATTGATCTCTTAGATAGCTTATTATATAGGAGCCGGACATTAATGTCTCAGCTAGGTTATTTATATAAGAGCCTGACATTCCTTCATAGCGGGCATTCTTCCATTTTTCACCGGTCACTCACGTTAAGACAATCACTGGTATGGTCAGTCATATCTGGTGAGACATGTGCATTTTATAACGGTGAGCGGTGCCTTTAAGAAACGCGGGTATGAACATCAGCCCGACAATGTAATTCATGTGTTATATATCGATATTTGCCTGCTTGTTATAGGACATGCATGCTGAACGGGAGTTTATCAAACCGCAGACTCAAGCTTCTCAATACCCAATACTGTAACACAGACTTTCACTGTAGTGAACACACTATAGTATTCTTAATGTTGTATTTATATGTTAAATTCGAATTAATAAAATGTATGTGTTAAATTTGAATTAATACTTAATAGTTTAACTTAGAATGGGACCCGGATTCTTTTCATTAAATATGATAAGTCTATAGTGCCTATATAATAGCAGACAACGATTGAGCTATTATCCTTATATTATATCACAACTCTATTAATTAAATGTTTCTTTTCAATATTTGTTTTTCAATCAAAAATACGATTACTGTGCAGAACGTCTATGAATAGTCAAAGAAAAAATAACATATCAGTATATAAACTTCATGTATCCAAAAATAAAAATAAATAGACAATATATTTAAAGAGTGTTCGTATAACCACCACAATTTGCGGCTGAAGAAGCGGCGATTTTTTTAACTGATTTTATTTATTTATTTTTTTATTTTTTTAACAATCATTGGCCAAAACTTATAGATTGACCGCCTGCAGTCGTAGGCATATATATCTTACACTTCATCTTCTTATTTGTTTGACAGAATTAGTTTGTGGAAATTGAGATTTAAGTGACTTTTGTGTTTGGAAATAACAAAACCAAGCTAATATTGTGTGATTAATGTATCCAACTCCGCCTGGGTTTAGGCGAACAAACAATGGGGCGGTCCGAAATTGGGTGAAATCATGCCGCTTGTACAGCGAGTCTGTCACCACCTACATAGTGGTAAGACCTCGGAAAACACACTCTTTGATAGAGACTTATCAACTTGCTGAACACCAGGAAGTTTAAGAAAAAAAAAATTAGCGGAACAAAAAAAAAAGAAAAGAAAAAAGAAAAGAGAGAGAGAGAGGGGAAAAAAGAGAGAGAGAGAGAAACACTACATGTGAAATCTTCATGACCTGGCGTATAAATAATAAAATGATATTAATTACAGCTTCGGTTTCTTATGCGATTATTTATTACTTTTGAGGCATTAATGAACGGAAGGCGCGAAACGGCGTGGTCCTGGTTTCGCCAATTTTGGTCTCCTGTTTTTAGGTGTAACCCTGTAATCGCGCGTTACAAAAGTTTACATGCGCGACTGGATTGAGTGCTGATTGAGTCAAAAAGTGAAAACAGTTGAAAACGTTTGCTTCGTATTTGTATAATTTCTTAGATATCCACATGGAATTTATATATTCTATGGAGCCGAAAGATCAAATTTGGGAAACATAAGGATAGAACGTCTTCATAGTTCACACCTGACTTGGCACAACATGTCAACAAGTCAAGTGGCTACAACGACAACAACAACAACAACATCAGTGACGGCGGTTTCAGCCCAACAACAACTACAATAATCCGTTCAAAACTGGACAATGAGGCAATAATATGGTGATTTTAAGATTTTTCACAACTGAAATTTCCTAACAAAAGTAATCAGAAATAGAAATAGAAATAGAACCAAAACAAAGGAGTGGGTTCTACAAGAGTCTTAATGTTATTACATGAATTTATCTTTGAACAATTTTCAAGTAGATTATAAGTTCCATTGAACTACGATGGGGATGAAAAGTAATGGGAAAGTGAAGGAGCTCGAGGTACCAGCGCACTGTCCATATAGGTGGCTTATTTCTCTATAATCTTTTCTTCAATGGAAGCTATGACAAGTCAGTGGATTTACTGAAGTTTTCATACAAGTACCTTTCGATTCTGTGTGTTTTTTCATTGGAAACCCATTTTAAGTTTTTTGAGTATTTCATCATTCTGGACAATCATTGACAGAAACTTGATAATTCTGGGTTCCGGTTCTATGAATTTCTCTGAGATGGAACCAACATGGAATCTCAAAAGAGTTTCTGTTGAAGATGCAGGCCCTGTTATGAGACATGTACATGTATAACTTACATGGTATGGACATGTTATCTGCTTGGATTTTCCATTCATTTCATTTGGAAAATATATAAAAATTAAATCTGTTGTTCTTGTGGTGTTCAGCTACATTCACAATCGGGCACACCCATGTATGTACACCTGTTACAATGTTTCTGCTGGGTTCTGGCTTTAATTGGTGACTAACTGTGACCGACCAGGGTGATATTTATCGAAAGCTGTAGACAATGTGTGGCATAATTGTTATGCCTTTGTCGGTTATTTTGTTAAGTAATTATGTGTATATGTTCCAGGCTTCATACATAATGTGGGTTGCATGGTCTACCCACATAATCAGAATGCTCTGTCTCACACGTGAAGAATCTTCGAGCAGTGTATCATGGTTATAGAGAAGAGATCACTACCAGTCTGTCCGCTTTTGATAAATCTTGAGCGACCAGCTGTGAAGTTGGACAAAAACGCCTATTAGACACTGGGAAAGTTGCAGAAACATTCAGAACTAGCAAAAGAAAAAACTAACTTCTATGCTCAGTAAAAGGTTCCTTTTCCATATGTTGAGGCAGTGTTGACCATGTGTGTGTTGGTGTATTTCATTGTTTCCAGTGTTGTGCTGTAATTATTTCTCTCCCACCCTTTACCGGTGTCCAGATGGGTAACTTGTGTGCAGCAGCTGTTATCATGGTTGAACACTGCTGTAATACCATGATTACAGCGATTGGGAAATTTCCTGTTCTTTTCCACGTTTCCGTGTATTACCGCATATATACATGTATCTTCAGATTCCCTGTCTTTAATATAATAAGCCCTGCTTTTTGGCCTTCCTGGAATTAACATAGCATCCTCATTACTTTAAAGTGGTCCACCGTTCTCAAACTATGGTCTCCTTAAAATGGATTATTCCACTTCAGATCACAGGGACATGCAGATTACTCATGATGAAAAACTGCCATCGCTTGCTTACTAGATTCAGTCTGTTTTTAAATTTCAGTTATGATCTCAAATGCACCATGTCACACTTGTATAAGTGATAAAAAATTGCTTGGTAGGGTTATTAGCATTCCCCCCTGTCAAGTTATAACCCCCCCTCCCCTGCTTTATTGCCAAAATATGACAATCTATTTTTGTGCAACTTCAAGGGTATAATTGAGAGTTTATGCCAGTTTGATCATCATTTCAAACTTCCAGCTGCATCAGAATAAACAAGAATTAAGATTGAATGATGGATTTTTCTTTAGATCATTCAGAGAAGTGATTTGTACATTTTTTGTCATTTTTCAAGAACATTTGCAGGGTTTACAATGTGAGTGCAGCCAATGTAAATGAAAGATATATCACGATTAATAGTTACTTCTGCAAAAAATATGTACACAATTTAAGACAATTTTGTTCCAATGTATGATAAGACATTGAAGAACTGAAAAGGTGTAATTTTTTAGAATGATGATTTTTTCATATTTATGCTTTAACATTTTTTTAAGAACAAAGAAATTTATCTGTTCAATTCATGCAAAGTAAAATTACTTACAGCAAACATATCTCGAATAAACTGAGAATTTCGCTAAAATCACTTCAATAGATGATAAGTGATCACTTGTACAAGTTCCCTGACTGAGGTTTTACGACCATACAAAAAACCCCACAAGTTTGAGGATTTTTTGTCTTGTGAATAAGAGCACTTACTGATCATTATCAGAAATAAAATAGTGCAGACGTCCTCCAATGGCCATACAAAATATATGGTAATATTTCATTTTTTATCTTTTTATTTTCATGGCAGGTGGTGGGGGGGGGGGGGAGATCTGGGTGTCATTTTAGAAGCTGGGAAAATGGAATCCATCCCATTAGCAATACTTAGGCACTATTGATTGATAACGCAATAGTGGGGCACTATTGCAGGCCTTGCATTTTGACAGGGCTGATAAACTCGGGGGCCCCATGAAAGGCCATGTGAGTGATTTTCATAGGACCTACTTGTCAGCCTGGTATAAGGTACATGTAAGTGCTGATAATGCAGTTCAATTGAAATGAGCCCCGCTGTGAGTACATTGGGCTCCATTATTAGCCAATACTAACAGGCCTATTGGTCAGATCAGCTTGGTGTGATTTCTAGAATGCATGGTCTGTGTTGATTGATAATGCAATAATGGGGTAATGTACTATTGCTCTGTTGCTCTTGAGGCACTATTGCTTGTTAATGCAGTGTAACGAGAAGAAAGTTTCAAAGAAAAACAAACAACTTCAGTGAAGCATTCAATTTCAGCTACCATACATATCTGGACTTCTACTGTGTAACCAACATGCCATTCTGTGTGGTGGGGTGACAGGAGGAAGGGTTTGGTCTTGCTCACACTTGCTACATGTGCTAAGTGAAGGTTTCTCCTGAAATAGGCTTGTCGTATATAAAGGGAGGAGAAGTCATATATTTGATAAATACATAATGTACGTATACATGTATATGTGTGGAGCCAAGAGAACACTGCCTACGTACACATGGTTACATTGATTGGATACATATCATTACAGTAGATCAATATAGTTAGTCTATAAATGTCATAAGAGTATATAGGATAAATTGGTCAACATTTGAGTTCAAAAAGGCAACTTTTGTTCCTGAATAAATGGGAAAACTGAAAAAAAATGGGTAATATATACATGTATTGACACAAGCTAATCTGCTTTCTCAGGTATGTGACTTAATTACTGATACAAGCTAATCTGCTTCCTCAGGTATGTGAATTAGCTACTATACAAGCTAATCTGCTTGCTAAGTGTATGTCACTCACTTAACTACTGACATAAGCTAACCTGCTTCCTCAGGTATGTGACTTATCAACTGACACAAGCTAATCTGCTTCCTTGGATATGTGACTTAATTACTGACGCAAACATATCTACTTCCTCGGGTACATGTGACTTAACTACTGACACAAGCAAATCTGCTTCCTCGGGTATATGACTGAACCACTGACACAAGCTAATCCGCTTCCTCGGGTATGTGACTGAACCACTGACACAAGCTAATCTGCTTCCTCGGGTATGTGACTGAACCACTGACACAAGCTAATCTGCTTCCTCGGGTATGTGACTGAACCACTGAAGCTAATCTGCTACCGGGTATGTGACTGAACCACTGACACAAGCTAATCCGCTTCCTCGGGTATGTGACTGAACCACTGACACAAGCTAATCTGCTTCCTCGGGTATGTGACTGAACCACTGACACAAGCTAATCTGCTTCCTCGGGTATGTGACTGAACCACTGACACAAGCTAATCTGCTTCCTCGGGTATGTGACTGAACCACTGACACAAGCTAATCTGCTTCCTCGGGTTTGTGACTGAACCACTGACACAAGCTAATCTGCTTCCTCGGGTATGTGACTGAACCACTGACACAAGCTAATCTGCTTCCTCAGGTATGTGACTTAACTACTGACACAAGCAAATCTGCTTCCTCGGGTATGTGACTGAACCACTGACACAAGCTAATCTGCTTCCTCGGGTATGTGACTGAACCACTGACACAAGCTAATCTGCTTCCTCGGGTATGTGACAACCACTGACACAAGCTAATCTGCTTCCTCGGGTATGTGACTGAACCACTGACACAAGCTAATCTGCTTTCTCGGGTATGTGACTGAACCACTGACACAAGCTAATCTGCTTTCTCGGGTATGTGACTGAACCACTGACACAAGCTAATCTGCTTCCTCGGGTATGTGACTGAACCACTGACACAAGCTAATCTGCTTTCTCGGGTATTTGACTTAATTGCTGATACATGTACAAGCTTTGAAATGTTTTTGACATCTTCTTGTACCTTTTGATGGGATAATTATTGGAAGGAAATTAGTTGATTTGAATTTGGATTATTGTCCATACCATAATGTGTCATTATTATACTCTGATTGACTGACAAGGTTCCTTGGTGATGATTCAGTCAAAGCCAGTGCAGTTCTCCATCCAGGAGTAATTAGGCCATCACAATTGTTGAAAGAAGAAGTTGAGTACTGATACATGTATATGTATATGGTACTCATACAAACAATTGTAGAAACATGATCTATTTGAGTTTGACTGTAGTCCGGATGTGAGACACTGAGTGATCACAATTTGAGTTTGACTGTAGTCAGGATGTGAGATACTGAGTGATCACAATTTGAGTTTGACTGTAGTCAGGATGTGAGACACCGAGTGATCACAATTTGAGTTTGACTGTAGTCAGGATGTGAGACACTGAGTGATCACAATTTGAGTTTGACTGTAGTCAGGATGTGAGACACGGAGTGATCACAATTTGAGTTTGACTGTAGTCAGGATGTGAGACACTGAGTGATCACAATTTGAGTTTGACTGTAGTCAGGATGTGAGACACTGAGTGATCACAATTTGAGTTTGACTGTAATCAGCATGTGAGACACGGAGTGATCACAATTTGAGTTTGACTGTAGTCAGGATGTGAGACACTGAGTGATCACAATTTGAGTTTGACTGTAGTCAGGATGTGAGACACTGAGTGATCACAATTTGAGTTTGACTGTAGTCAGGATGTGAGACACTGAGTGATCACAATTTGAGTTTGACTGTAATCAGCATGTGAGACACGGAGTGATCACAATTTGAGTTTGACTGTAGTCAGGATGTGAGACACGGAGTGATCACAATTTGAGTTTGACTGTAGTCAGGATGTGAGACACGGAGTGATCACAATTTGAGTTTGACTGTAGTCAGGATGTGAGACACTGAGTGATCACAATTTGAGTTTGACTGTAGTCAGGATGTGAGACACTGAGTGATCACAATTTGAGTTTGACTGTAATCAGCATGTGAGACACGGAGTGATCACAATTTGAGTTTGACTGTAGTCAGGATGTGAGACACTGAGTGATCACAATTTGAGTTTGACTGTAGTCAGGATGTGAGACACTGAGTGATCACAATTTGAGTTTGACTGTAGTCAGGATGTGAGACACTGAGTGATCACAATTTGAGTTTGACTGTAGTCAGCATGTGAGACACTGAGTGATCACAATTTGAGTTTGACTGTAATCAGCATGTGAGACACGGAGTGATCACAATTTGAGTTTGACTGTAGTCAGGATGTGAGACACGGAGTGATCACACTTCGAGTTTGACTGTAGTCAGGATGTGAGACACTGAGTGATCACAATTTGAGTTTGATTGTAGTCAGCATGTGAGACACTGAGTGATCACAATTTGAGTTTGACTGTAGTCAGCATGTGAGACACTGAGTGATCACAATTTGAGTTTGACTGTAGTCAGGATGTGAGACACTGAGTGATCACAATTTGAGTTTGACTGTAGTCAGGATGTGAGACACGGAGTGATCACAATTTGAGTTTGACTGTAGTCAGGATGTGAGACACTGAGTGATCACAATTTGAGTTTGACTGTAGTCAGGATGTGAGACACGGAGTGATCACAATTTGAGTTTGACTGTAATCAGCATGTGAGACACTGAGTGATCACAATTTGAGTTTGACTGTAATCAGCATGTGAGACACGGAGTGATCACAATTTGAGTTTGACTGTAGTCAGAATGTGAGACACGGAGTGATCACAATTTGAGTTTGACTGTAGTCAGGATGTGAGACACTGAGTGATCACAATTTGAGTTTGACTGTAATCAGCATGTGAGACACTGAGTGATCACAATTTGAGTTTGACTGTAGTCAGGATGTGAGACACGGAGTGATCACAATTTGAGTTTGACTGTAATCAGCATGTGAGACACTGAGTGATCACAATTTGAGTTTGACTGTAATCAGCATGTGAGACACGGAGTGATCACAATTTGAGTTTGACTGTAGTCAGAATGTGAGACACGGAGTGATCACAATTTGAGTTTGATTGTAGTCAGCATGTGAGACACTGAGTGATCACAATTTGAGTTTGACTGTAGTCAGCATGTGAGACACTGAGTGATCACAATTTGAGTTTGACTGTAGTCAGGATGTGAGACACTGAGTGATCACAATTTGAGTTTGACTGTAGTCAGGATGTGAGACACGGAGTGATCACAATTTGAGTTTGACTGTAGTCAGGATGTGAGACACTGAGTGATCGCAATTTGAGTTTGACTGTAGTCAGGATGTGAGACACGGAGTGATCACAATTTGAGTTTGACTGTAGTCAGGATGTGAGACACTGAGTGATCACAATTTGAGTTTGACTGTAGTCAGGATGTGAGACACGGAGTGATCACAATTTGAGTTTGACTGTAATCAGCATGTGAGACACTGAGTGATCACAATTTGAGTTTGACTGTAATCAGCATGTGAGACACGGAGTGATCACAATTTGAGTTTGACTGTAGTCAGGATGTGAGACACTGAGTGATCACAATTTGAGTTTGACTGTAGTCAGGATGTGAGACACGGAGTGATCACAATTTGAGTTTGACTGTAGTCAGGATGTGAGACACTGAGTGATCACAATTTGAGTTTGACTGTAGTCAGGATGTGAGACTGAGTGATCACAATTTGAGTTTGACTGTAGTCAGGATGTGAGACACTGAGTGATCACAATTTCAGTTTGACTAGTCAGGATGTGAGACACGGAGTGATCACAATTTGAGTTTGATTGTAGTCAGGATGTGAGACACTGAGTGATCACAATTTGAGTTTGATTGTAGTCAGGATGTGAGACACTGAGTGATCACAATTTGAGTTTGACTGTAGTCAGGATGTGAGACACTGAGTGATCACAATTTGAGTTTGACTGTAGTCAGCATGTGAGACACTGAGTGATCACAATTTTAAATTCAAGATTGGTATTGATTGGATGTTAATATTGGAATTATTAGGATATATTTAAATGTATAAGTCCTCTTCAAATAGTTTGCTCAATATATATCTTTCTTTCGGCCTCGTGAGGCTCCTGTGGATTGATCTGGGATGTTGTTGGGCACACTTCAGGTCATGAAAAAGCCTTAGTCCCTCAGAGAGCTTGTTGTAAGAGGCGACTAACTGGAGCACCCGTCACGGTTTCCAGGTGTGAAACGGAATAGGACTCCACCAGTGGGGTCCCGGGCGTTAAAAGGTATAGGACTCCACTAGTGGGGTCCCGGGCGTTAAAAGGAATAGGACCCTACCCATGTGGTTTCTGGGTGTGAAAATGAATAGGAGCCAAACATCCTGATGTGACTGAAATAGTGTTGAAAGCAATGTTAAATCATACTCACTCACTATCTTTGTTGAAGATCTCATAAATGACATTGCTATAATTGGAGTGTTTATTCCAGTCTTTTATAAACACACCACTTTTCAGGATGTCTTTACGTAAAGCATTGTCAAGCCTATTAGAAGTGTTAACTTGGTGGAGACGTGTTCAGTCTGGCCACAGAGTGATCCTTTTACAGGGTGGATCAAACATCAGGAAATGTGAACACGAAGGCTTCAAATCTTGAACAAATTTAGGACAGGAAAAGATAATTGAAACTATTAGCATTCAGTAGCATCTTGTTATTGTGCAGCTTACCACATGTTACAAACAGGGTAATTCATGCCATAGAGAGGGGCCAGATCTGTACAGCTTCACAGCATTAAAACATCTTAAAACATCCTAGGTGTTCACTAGCAAAGTTTAACATGTTTAGTAACAGTGATTAATTAAATCTGGCTATTTAAGAATCCCCTGTAGGTAAATGGGAATTTAGTTGCCCTATATAAACATACTTTTATTCATCTACTTGGGATTGATTTCTGCCCAAAGGTTTTATTTTGAAGTCAAAAGAGATTTGTGTTACACCGTATATAGTTTAGCTTACTGTGAATACAGGAGGCTTCTGTGTTTTTTTTTTCCCATCTGACTCACATAAACTAATCCCTATCTGACCTGATGACAGACTGTCTAATATTTCAGTCAGTTGGGGATGTAGTACATAGCTTGTATGTATTGAGCCATATTTTGCTGGTTTCCATTATTTTCTGCTCAAATACTGAACTACATTGTCTTACAAGCTTAGTATTGCTTTAATAACATAATTTTGAAAGCTACATAAATGTTTAATTGGCATTGAATTTACAAATACTACTGGAATTTCTAAATAAGAAACATATTAGGGAGTGAAATCTGGTGTAAATGTGTTAAATAATGGACAAAATTGTTTCAATTCAATTTCTTGACTTATTACTTGTGTAATGGGGGTATATCTCTATCTGAGAACTTCTCTTTATTGGAAAGTTTGTATTTCTATTGACTATTATAATTTGTGATAGCTGTGTTGCACTAACAGATTCTCGATTTTTAATCTAATCAACATGATTAACGTAAAGCCTATTTTATTTCCTCCACAGAGTTGTTCCAAGACTTGAGTCAGATGCAGGAAACATGGCTGGCAGAAGGTTCGTAACATTTGTTCTGGTTCAAACATTTCCATGCAATCTAAAAACAAACACTTAACAGACTGAGCTGAATTTCCCTCAAGACTGAGAAGATTTGTCCAAACACTGAATTAATTGTGGCCATTACTTTATCATATATACATACTTACATTCCCAATTAAGTTCAGGTCTGAGGAGATATGAAGAAAGCCCCCCCCACCCCCTTCCGCCAAGTACAGCCTTACTTTTCTGTAGGCCCTAAATTGTTCTCTTAAAAAAAAATTATGCATTTTAATTCTTGATCAGTGCTACTAGGAGTGTATTGCTAATAATATAATCTAATCTAAAACTCTGGCATTTTGATTCTTCAGTTTTGAAAATAACTTTGGGCATGTTGCAGGTTCAAATTCACTGATGGTTGAAAAGTGATCTGGAGTATAAACATGATATATTTATAATATGCTACATAATTACCCCCAGAAACTTGGTATTGATCTGATCTGGCTGTTAGTTTGTGATTTCTCTGAGCATGGACTAGGTGTACTGAAGTAATGCAATCACTGGAGAGAATAAAACCACTGAACTACTGTCTGTCTCAAATTTCTAGGGAACATGATTTTTGGCAATATATCATTGTTAAAATTTTTCAGAGCAGCGATATTCCGCACAGTATCTCTTATGTAATTTGTGCATTTTTATTCAGAAATTTCAAGGAAATCTATTCAGAATCAAAGAAACTCTCCATCACCTTGCATATCATTTCCAAAGCACAATGACATTGACTTTGCAGTGTTGTAACATTGAGACTGGCCGCTATGAGGTCATAGTATACCATGCAAAATTGTCAGAGCAAAAATCGTTTTGGTGAATTTGACCCACATTTTGGTTGGATTTTCATGAAATTTCACTACTCGGAGAAAAATTGACTCAGATTTATTGCCGAAAGTCACATTCCCTCGTAATGTGAGACAGTAGTATGTATATTAGGTACATGGACATAAAATCATACGATACATGTAGGTAACACCCCGAAAAAAAAAATCATTTTGAACATCAGTTCAGTGGTACGTATCTGTTAAATTGGTTTTGAGCTTTTTTTTCAGTTTTGCTTCAAAGGGTTTGAAATGCATATAGAAAGAGAGAGAGAGAAAAAAAAAGAAGAAATTTAAGAAGGGCTGTACATTGTACTTGGTAAACTGTTCTTTGTCTACAGAAAAAATTGCCTTGCAAACAATCAGTGGCGCTTATGAATATTGTTTGCCTGAATTTATCAATTTTAAAATATGATGGAGCCATCAACATGATGAGAACATGCCAAATGTGTCTGGAACTTCAATACTCAAGGCTCAAATTGACAACTCAACTGACAAAAAGCACACTTTTCATCACAGATTTCAACCCCTAAAGTTAATTTCTAATTTGTTTTCACAATTTTTCTCATAATCATATTTACTGATATGGGTGGTGCGTGAGGGACAGGTCCCACCATACTCTGCTTGTCCTCTCTTAAGGCCTCCAAAATAATAGATCAATGTGTCTTTGAAAATTTGTGCAAAATTAATTTTATGGTACCGTATAACCTTTGGATATTGTGCAGAGAAGATGCCAAGTACCCTATTTCTTCTAATTTTTTTAACAGCATCTTTAGACTTAGTAGCAGAAAAAACATCTTTATTTGAACTGAGACTAAATAATTTGGCATGGATATATTATTTATCCCAAGAACTGAAAAGATAGCCAGTGAAATTTGTAGAATATTAGCAGAATGTCTCTCTGCAGATGCCTCAAGTTTAGTTTTGCCGTCTGAATAATTAGAAGAAATAGGGTAGTTTCAGGAATCAATTTCTGAACAAAATTATTCAGTTAATACACTGACATGACAGATGATCAGGATAGAAATGTATTGTATGACTGATAACTATGATAGATAATAGTCATGAAAACTGCTCACAAACTTTGTATTGCATGTACACCTACAATATATTTTCAAGAGACAAATATGGACTAGACTCATCTGAGTCTCAAGTCAAACATGACCACCTCCACTCCATTCTCTCAGTCATGTGTACACAACTATGGTAAATGCTGTTAATAATTCAGTGATCCCAAGTTTGTGACAAAATTCAATCATTTGTTCCAAGAAGTTGGATCACCCCCTATAGTCATTAACATAGCTAATAAATGTAATGGAAGATTTGCATGACTTTGAATCATTTTGATAACATCTTGTACCGTACTGATAAATTTGATCATTTCCAGATTTTTTGGGGAAAGGAATGGCGTATGCCGGTTATCCAAATGGGATACACTATGCTCAGTGTAGTGTTCTGATCAGCATGGATAGGAGTTCCAATTGGAATGGCGTATGCCATTCCCTGCCATTCCCTCTGTGCTATTGTATGGCAAGACATATGCCATCCTTTCTTTGATGAGCTCGAAAATGGAGGCCAGGGAGTTCCTACGAGTTCCAACTCGGCGCACCATGCCACACCATTTGGAATGCCTTATGCCAGTTCCTAGTATGCCCTAATTTCAAGAAGCTCCCTTACTGTAATGGACATTCGCATAATTAATGCAGTAACAATGGACAGAATGTGGACATGCCTCAGTGAGCAGCAGCCCAGCTCTGTCCACCATCTCATTTCTCCATATCCACTGATCAGTAGAAGGTTTCCAACTTAAAATTGTTTTCAAAATTTTTTTTTTTCGAGATTAAAAGCAATAATAAGATCAAACTGGACTTTGAAGTTCCTCCCCTTTCTTTTGTGGGTAGTTTTTTATCGTCTGATCCAGTTTTATTTTTATTTTCGCCAACAATGTTGGAAAAAAAAATGGTGTGACCTAAGCATAATGGTATTTCTTTAAATCGTATTTACCACAATCAGGCCAGTTGATATCACTATTTAATTTTTTTTTCACCATACTAAAGTATAGGGAGAAGTTGAATATGAGGATGAACACATTGTGTCTAGGAGCCGGGCATTACAGAAATGGCAGATGCTTTCATTCCATTCAACCATCTTAGTGCGAACAATTTTCAGGCAACACACATATATGTAGTATAACCTATGGAAGTAAACTGAAGACATGCGGAATACAGTCCATCAGTGCTGTGAATGAATGCAATTATGGAAATTGAAGATAAGTTGGCAAAAATTATCAGATGGCAAACTTTTCAAACTCATGTTAAGAAGAAAAATAAAGCCAATGGAGAAGTCAGCCAGGTGTAAGATTCATAGGTTTAAGGTAATTCTGAGGTAGACTGGGCGATCAGGTGAGAAATGAGAGAGATTTACCGAGCTTCTCTCTTTGAGCTCTAGCTACCTGCCTTTCAGACATGTAAGATGTGCAGTCAGCAACTACAGCACGTGTACTTACAAGTCAGAGGTCAACCAGTTCATAACTTCATAATAATATTATATTTTCAAAAACATTTAATTTTAGACGTAATTACACATGTAATGACTTTATTAATTTTAATTACCAGCAGTGATCTCAGATTTTTGATTCTTAAATTATGTTAATTATACCAGTCCTTCACTTGTAGGCTTTCACAAATATATCATGTACGTCGGCCCACAAGCTACATGTAAGAAAGTCCGTCTGCACCCAATAATCTTCCAATCTGAGAATTGCACAAAACTTTATGTTAATCCTTCAACAATAGGTCTGCCCCAAAGGTACCAGCAGGTGCATTGACAGTTAGGTGGCTCCCAGCAGGTCATTCTTTTAGTCGCTTTTATATCTCTTCATGATTAAAAATATCTTTAAAGGTGAACTGCAAAGCTTTTAATTTTATCTAAAATGTTGCTTATGTGACATAACTTTTATACGTTTTTGGGGCAAATATATTTTGCAAAATCGTACTAATAACAATATTTAAGTTATCCTGTTATAAATCCGTCTTGAAAACCTGCATCGCTTGTCTCTCTTGGTTTGTAGAACGTTGTGACGTTATAGCGGTCTCCTTCATTCAAGTTTTATTTAAATGTGCCGTCATGCTACGTCGGATGAATGAGCGTGGACCACTATAACGTCATGACGTTCCAAAAACAACGGGAGGCAAGCGATGATGTTTTTGAAAGTTCTGGCTCTTGTTTTCTGGTGGTATAAGTTTTGACTTCTCATATACCCAAAATAAAACAATAACCCACAAAACTATTACCACACATATTTGTAACAACTATAGAAGTTCTTGTTTTATGACATTTTAACAGAACAATGGAAAGCTTTTCAGTTCAACTTTAATAAATGATAACTGGACTTTTTTCGACTTGAAGTTTCCAAAATTATCATAAATGTAAGCAAAATGGTCCTTTCTTGGAATAGTAGGATAATCCATATTTACAGTATTTACACCAGTTATAAATAGTACAAAAACCCGGCCCCTTGTTGAAGAGATAAGAAAGAGAGTTGAAAAACGAACCGCTGGGAGCCACGCATCAATGCACATATATCGGTGCCATCAGGGCAGATCTGTTGTTAAATGATAAACTTCAATTTTTGTGCAAGTCTGGGATTGCCAATAGTCAATGTTACTAATTACACACCCCTTTCTACCAGTCAATATCCATATGTAACAATTTCCATTACTACCATTTGCAGATTTAGTCAGTTTGAATCACTCTGAGTTTGAAATATTTATCAGAAGAGACCTGATTGAGGATAATGATGTACTGTAAATCCTGTTTAATGTCCTATCCTGTTATGTCCTATTCTGTTATATCCTAATGTGGTATGTCCTATCCTGGCATGTCCTATCCAATATCCTGTTAGGTCCTATCCTGTTATGTCCTATCCTGGTATGTCCTATTCAATATCCTGTTATGTCCTATCCTGTTATGTCCTATCCTGGTATGTTCTATCCTGGCATGTCCTATCCTGTTATGTCCTATCCTGGTATGTCCTATCCTGGTATGTCATATCATGTTTTGTCCTATCCTGGTATGTCCTATCCAATATCTTACTATGTCCTATCCTGGCATGTCCTATCAAGTTATGTTCTATCCTGTTATATCCCATCCTGGTATGTCCTATCCTGATATGTTCTCTCCTGGTATGTCCTATCCTGGTATGTCCTATCCTGGAATATCCTACCCTTTCTTTGTGTACCAGAATGATATTAATCACATCTATGTGATGTATTTCCCTGTATATAAGTATGGTGGGAATTGGAGTTTACTACGCAGAAACTGCCACCATGGACTACACAGCTAGCTTTTGTTCAGTAAGGCATGCCCATGTTATTGTGTTGATGTGGGGAAGCCTGATTACACCTTATATGTAGTTTATGACACTGAGATTCACACTGTCCCACATGTGCCCTAATTATATGTACATGAAGTGGTATGTTAGTTCAACCCCAACATGTTCCCAGGGAATGATATTTTTGCTCATATGGGTGCTCTTGTATGGTCTCGTAGTCATAAAGGAAGCCGATGTTATTTGTTTCTGATGACAACTCCCATGATTATTGTTCTGGAAAACAACTTCCTGTTTTTGTAAATTCCCCAGATTCACAGATTCATCAAATGCATTGCGCATTCAAGTTGCCCATGTTTCTATCCTGGCATGTGTATTTGATTTTTTTTCTTTTCATTCTCTTTTCTCAATGTCTTAGATGTGTCATCTCCATGAAGAGATCCACATCATCATAACTGATTATAGATTTCAATTAATGGTGGAGTTGTCACACGTTTATGATGTCTGGATCAGATCACAGGCTCATCGAAGATTTGTCTGTTACAGACAATGTTTCATCTCTTCCCTATTTGAAAAAAAAGTATATAATATAATATTATACAAAGTTCAATTTGTTTCCAGTTCTTTTTTGCAAACACCAACCTGCAATGCCAAACCCAGGATGAGCAATGATTGAGGCTTCATTCATGCATTCTGGTAAATCCACTAATAATTGAAGCTCCCCCAAATTTTGTGGATAAAATTCAGTCAGCTGTTCTTATAAATTTGATCAACCTCAGATTTTATGTTGGGTAAATTCATGTCCTGTGATTGAATTATTAAAGGCTTTACCATAGGTGTGTTACAATTTGATGTGGACAAGGCAGAAACTCGTTAATTGAGATCTTGTGGTTTAATCATCTTTATTGCCTCTATCAGTGGAAATATTTTAATTAAGTCGTTCTAACGAAGAGACAGTGAAACCCCTGACAATGATCTTACCTTTCAATTTGCATGATTACTTAAGAGTCTTCTCTCTTCATAGGTAATCTAAGTTGTCATATTTTACTGCTCTCTATGGCATGTGATTGATGAAATGTTGTCTGTTGCTATGGAAACCAGGTATAAAACTCTGAGGTATTTTAATTGCCTAATGATAATCAGATATATTTCTTCTGCTGGTAATGGGAAAAAATGAAGCAAATTGGTTGTCTGTCAGACTGTTACGACCTGGATATTCCATGATTTCTGATCATATAGCCTCCTCGAGTAATTGTTTTCAGGAAATTGTATCGATTCTCATTCAGTTTGGAATAATTAAAAAGTAAACCGATACCAAAGAATCTCTATAATATTCTAATTCTAGCTGAAATGACTGGTATATGACAGTCTAGAGGTGAACGCAATGGTGGAGTTATCACACTTTTATGATGTCAGGATCATATCACATACTCATAGAAAATTTGTCTGTAACTCAGAAGGTTTCATCTCTTAAAAAACACAATAAATACTCAATTATACAAAGTTTCTTGTTCAAATTCTCTGTTTTATATCCATGTATTTCCAGTTCATTTATTACAAATTTTAAATGTAATAAAATATATATATTGAGGTTACTGTTTTAGTTTATTGTGTTTGTGCTGTGTAAGAATGTATATGTTCATTGAATTCTAAGAGTATATGTTGCTTGTTTGATACTAGATGCATTTTGATTTTCTCTTGATTTTGTTTTCCATTTTAGATTTGAGCGTGAAGGCTACTACAGGCCCATTTCAAACAAGTAAGATTTTTTTCGTTTTCCACTAACTTTTTTTTTATTTTGGTTCAATGGACCTTTCCAGATTAAATTCTTAAATAAATGTTTGCCAACAATCCACCCGTTGGTGCAATTTGTGGTTCATATTTTCCTCCCCTGTCTATGCCTACAGCATGGGGAATAAACATAAGCATAAGCATATGGTAAATATGCATCAAGTTATCCTACTATTCCACCAAGGACCTTTTGCTCATGGATGATAATTGTGGCAACTTCAGTTGGAAAGTAGTCCCGTTATCACTGACTTAAGATATTTCCCATACTGTAGGCATAGGAAGTATGAGCCACAAGTTTACGCCTGGGTAAACCTTCATCTACGACTTAAATCCGGAAAGATTCATTCACCCATCCATTGTAATTTTGTTTTCATAGATCTATACTCAAACTACTTTGTTCCCAAGGACTGATAAACAAATGTTGAAGACAATACATATTTTCAAAGTTGCCTTCCTGTTGTTACAAACTTGGACACGTCTTGTACAAAGTTTTTTGATTCTTACATGCTCAGTTGATTTGGTGTTGTTTTCATGTTGCAGTTCTCTTGTAACAAAGTTGCCCTGCTATTAAAAGTTGCTCTGCTTTTGTTACAGAG
This sequence comes from Hanleya hanleyi, assembly GCA_036873755.1. Lineage (NCBI taxonomy): Eukaryota > Metazoa > Mollusca > Polyplacophora > Lepidopleurida > Hanleyidae > Hanleya > Hanleya hanleyi. The sequence continues at coordinate 80,330 of JAVTVY010037384.1, forward strand.
TGCATAGTTGTACCAACCTTTTTCACAAAGTTTCACTGCTCTTGTTATTCCTGTTACAAAGTTGTTTGATCTTATAAGTTGTATTACTTTTGCTACAAAGTTGCTCTGCTATTGTTACAAAGTTGTATCGCTCTTGTTGCAAAGCTGTATTGCTTTTGGTCTCAGGGTTGTGCTGTTTTCAATACTATAGGTACACAGCTACTCATTTGGTATCTTGAACTATTTATTATATTAAAATTTTGTTCTGATCTGGCTTTAAGTTGTCCTGATCTAAGTTATGGTACGCTATTTATGGTACACAGGTAGTCTTGTAACATAGTTTCACCAACTGTAGTTGGACAAAGATAAAACTAGAATACATGTATTATATCATATTTAAGAGTGAATTGTCTAACATTCTCACATTTCCAATGCATGTCAAAACAATTTTCATAAAATTGCAAATGAAATAATGGAAAGAGTGAGTGAATAATTGAGACAACAAAAGATTTAGTAAAGCATTAATATTTCTTACGTTGTTATTTCCCATCTGTATTGCCTTTCGAGAAATTGAATTATTTAAGACGTCTAATTTATATGTTAGAAAATGTAGCGATAAATTATTTTTACTCGAAATCCTTCAGGTTACACGTATCTGTATTAATTAGTTTTAAGAAGATATCAAAATTTTGTCTACTCTTGCATACTTTCCCTCTTTACTTTGAACCAATTTGGGATAGACACAATTTTATTAATTGTAATGTGAGAAATATATGATGATATAGCTTTTGCTTGAATTTCTGATTTATTCTCTTTTTCATCTCGAAATAATGGTGGAAATATTTGAATTTGTTGTCTAAAGAGCATGTATTAGAAGACAGAAAAGAGATCTCTGATGTACGTGTTAGGGCGTGTCCTGCTTTGACTCGTTACCTTGTCAGGTGCTAAATGGCAGACTAAGCGTCGCCTTCAGTTTGACCACTGTAACACAGCATTACTTCACTCCTTCCCCTATGGTGTTGGTCTTTCTGGGAAAATACAACATGCAAAGGTATGACTTCAGCTACAGGCATTTCTGTTCCCCCATGTTTTTCTTTGCAGAGAGGGTTTTTCCGCTAAATTGTTAATTTGCAGACAAGCAGACTTTGTCATTGGAGTGAACATGGCTCAAACACTGTTCTGGTCTTCTTCACGATGCGGGTAAACTAAAGCATTGTCCTCTGGATACTCAGTAAATTAACACTGTTCCACGGCACTCTTCTTCTCTTTCTTTTTGTCTTTGCACAGTGTGGGTGTTTTTCATTTGTCTGGGATCTTTGTATTTCGGATTAAGAGGAAAGCGAGAAATGTAGCGGCCTATAATCGGCAGTTCCTGTGGAAGATAGTATCATCACGGAATAAAGGGGCCTCCCCATGTTTGTGAAACTGATACATAAACTATAGAAATGTAAATATGACAACAAAGTTTGTTTGGTGATTGTTACACCCTTCAATTCAAAACAGATGTGAGAAAATTGTTTATTTCCGTTTCAATTTTGGAGGTTCTTTTATAGTCTGTACATATTTCCTTGTGTGACACGGATTAGGCTGAGGTGGCAGGTAGGTGATCATGGATAGGAGAAGGTCCCTTGCACTCAATAAATATGTCAGTCATACTCTGACATATGGGTTAGAGGTTGAAATGTGCAGATAATTATCTCCAAAGATACAAGACAGTACATAGATAGTGCTAGCCAGGGAGTTCCATCGAACAGTCAGATTTCAATATCTCACTAACAGCTTGTGTATAGCCAAGAAGCTGTTTTCTCTGTAGTGCAATTTAGGAGGGTTGTTTTCGTTTTCATAAGCTGTTAGACTTTGGGCTAGGAGTTATTTCTTTTGCACAAGAAGAAAAATACAACAAATTTTCTTTACGAATATCGGTAAATATCTCTATTGATATTTTCAACCGAAAATGTAAATTTTCCTATTAGTTTTGATATGAGCCAAGTGGAAACATGTTTGAGTGGTGTGGTCGGTGAGAAGCTCCGGTCTTTGCCTTTCATTTTTGTTACAATATGTTTTTCGCCAAACCAAATAGTCAAAAGAGTCTGAAGGCTGTTCAAAATGTCAGATTTGATTCAGAAATTAAATAGAAATGAATTTGAATTTATTATTTCATCACAAAGAATGAAGTATCAATGGATCAATTCCTGAGTTACTGAGAGCATATATAATATTTCCTCAAAGAGTTATTCAAAGTTAAATTAAGTTGAACTCCACCTTAAAGATTATACATAATATTTTACAGATCACACAGACATATATGCACATGGCAGATTATAAATTAAATGCACATGCAGTAATTCACTTCAAAATTCCGCCTGTATTTATTTGTATGAAATATTTCAAAATAATATAATCTATAATCTTTTTAATAATAATAATTTTAGGGACATGATCAGGACCTTAATTATAGTTAATTTAGAGTTTCAGATAATATATAAGTATTTTATGCATGTTCTAAATATATATCTGAGTTAGAACTTTTATATATGCCAGCTTATTAGAAAGGAAATATTTAAAAGAATTGCACATCGGTGCTATGGGGACATGATAAAAGTAGGTTTGTTCATTTTAAAACAGATTTGTTTCCTGAAGTTTGACCTTTTTTACAATGGAAGTTTGAAAAATCTGTCAAATGGTGAAACTAGTAGAATGTTCACAATTCTACCATACACAGAGACCATATTTTGCTGTAATTATTTTCTCTATACATGTATCTATAACTTAGCAAAATAATGCAGAATAAACTGCTCTTGCCTGTGGCCGAATATATCAAGAAAATTTGTTCATATATAAAAATATACTTAAAAAGCCTATATTTCTAGTTTTCCTGAAAGGTTGTTCGCTGTTCTTCTCTTTGTGTCAAGGTCGGGGGAGTGGGATTGATTGATGAAACAATATGGAGGGAGCTGCTAAGGCCATCTAATATGTGAAGAGCTTAATCAAATATTAGTGTAAGCGTGTGTTTGAAACGCAAGTCCAGCGCCACATAGTATTTGAAATGCTGATATCTGTAGCAAGATTGAAGCTGGTTATTGGAAATATTTTGAATATAAAATCCCAATTTATGGGAATCGCGTTAAAAATGTAGGCCTACATCTAAATTATGCATTCCGGAATCATACATTTATTTGCTTCCTGTTCCAATTTTCTTCATACTGTGATATCTCAAAGTTCAAAGACTGGCTTAACCAGTACACGTACATGTAATGTGGCACAGAATTTCATCAGAGTTTTAGATGGTGGTGGTGTGGAGACTCTCAATTCACAAGATTAATTCTGTATCTTTGTTTTAATAGTACATGTTTGTACATGTATATATATTACAATGCAATCAAGATTTATATTGGTGAGAAATGTACATAAATTTTATATTAAATTAAAACCAGGCCATTCAAATATATTCTGTTCTGCAAAACTAGTAGTAAATCACGGGACATTACTGTTGTCTTGCTATCGTATTGGAAATCGTAGCGGGGTTAGCTCATGACATAAAAAGTGTTTTCTCTGAGATGCGTTTTTCCAAAACTTAAACAGTTGCGAAAAAGTTGTTGATTTGCCTGATAAGTTGGGTTGACATTTGTCTTACGACAGAAAAAATCCATCACAAATGTGTCTTGCACCAACACGAAGAAAATACAAAAAACAACATCCAGAGAAGATTGGAAACAAAACTAATAAAGTTATATAACCCCATGTCATGTCTTTTGGAAGAATTCAGCTACAGGTAAACAATTACAGATTTTACAGGTAAACAATTACAGATTTACCATAATTACACTGGCATACTTTGTTGCTTTTTCTTGAATTTGAGATTTTAAGAGAATTCAAAAGTCAAAGTTGGAGTTAACGGATTTACATGTCAATATTCCATGTGGACTTGTGTAACTTGCAAATTTGTCAAAGAAAGAATATATGTAAGATCAGTCTTCATTGGTTGAAATAAATACAGAAGATAGATCTAATTGGATATAGTTTGATAGGCTTTACTGGGAGGATGAAATTTATGATGCAGCAATAATCTTCGCATTTTTACTACATAATAAAATATTTGAACCATTTTGTTTATTGATAAAAACGAATCAGATGCCTATAAAAATTGTAATTGAAGCCAAATTATAAATCTCAAATTAGATGTCTGAGTGAACTTCCTGCTATGTTTGTGTATTTCCTGTGACAAACTGACGAGAGTGGCCCCATGCCAGATAGATTCCTGATCACCTTGTCGTTGATCCTCCTTGTTTGTACCAGATAATTAGACAAATTTGAGCAATTAGCTTACAATCTAAGAGGATACTGGTTAATTTGCATTAGCTTTGTCCAGTTTACATTGTCCACTTTAACCCTGGGTAGCGCTGACCACTGACTTGGGGCAGCAGCTGGCATTGGAGCAACCTCATTCAGGGTTAAACTTCATGTCACAATTTCTACATACATGTGAAATAAGAGGTAACTTATATGGTTGTGTAGTTAGATAGAGCAGAATGGTACATGGTAGAGTTAGTCGATGATGATTGCATCTGGGTAATCTGACTCGGTGGTAGCGCTGATTTTACGGGTGTCGTGAAGACTCCATCGGAATGGTGCTCAGCCTCTATTGATCCCCATAGCCTGCTCTATATAAACGGGAGTATTTGCCCTCGCTGGGTTTATACCTTCCTCCCTGCATTGTCCAAAGCTCAGTGAATAAACATTTTAAAATTCTGTGGCACTTTAGATTCAATAGATGAAGCTAGGTTTCCGTGTTTGCGAGGCCGTGGATGCTAGAGCTGTCCTGGTAGCAGCATGTGAACTGGGGCCAAGTGTTTTAGTATAGGGAGCTTCCCTCAATGTTGTTAAACATTAGTGTCAACACAATTCGCAGAAAGTCAACAAAGCACGATGGCTGCATCATAGGTCGCTGTGGGAAGGCCAGTCAGGGGTGCAAAAGTTAAGAAGATCGAGGAATGAAGACAGTTCTTGTCCGCATTCCAAGCGTGGTGTTTCCTGGATTATTGTTTCATCTGTCTCATACTGAGTTGAAGCTGTTACAGAGTTACGTCACGTCATTCCCTCGTGGCTGTATGGTATTACATCCTGTGTGAGATATATGTCTAGTATCTAGTTGGATAATCCAGGACTTTTTCCCCTAAATTTTAAATATTTTTTTGCACTCTGATGCTCTTGTATTATAATTCTCTTTGGAACTGTCTAAGAATAACTGTCTGCAAGCAAAATCATCAAGTTTGCAAACAGAGATTGACTTATGAAATTTTAGCCTATTGTATATAAAGGATTTTTTTATCATTTGCTTGACACTTCTACTGGTTGAAGAAATGCGCTCATACTGAATGTCCCATCCAAACAACAAGAAGGTATGAAGTTGAAATCCTCTTGACAGCATCCATTCTAACGGTGGCTTTAGCTGGCCAGTATCGTATTCTCAGTGTCGCATTGTAGTGTAGAAATTAGGAGTGTGAACGATTTACATCTGACAAACATTTCCACGCTTGGTCATTGCCCATTGACCCTACAAATCCATCGTTGCCATTTACGTGTAGTGAACGGAGTGAACTTTCTATACAGACTCTGATCGTTTTAATTCCTGGATCAAGCTATTAATTATCGGAACTGGAACCAGGTTTTTGGACATTGCGCCATGGCAGGAGTGTTTATATACTCTGATGAAGTTACAACTTAATGGTGTAACATTCACTTCGGACAGACCAACGGACAGACGAACGGACAGGTGACAGGAGTATACAGAATTGGATTTTGGGTCTATTTGGGAGAAACTGGACTTCGTTACATCGTGGTTTGTTAACCTGTCGAATTGTCCACAATGGTTGGAGAAGAAGAAGATATGTTTGCAGAAATCATCTCAGGTAAACACTTCCTTAATTATGACCAATATGTCTTTGTCAGGTGTGAAATATGGATAATTCTATTAGTAAACCAATATGTCTGCTGGTAAACTCTTCAGGTTGTAATATAGGCAGATATTTTCATTTTGAAAGATGTGTGATTTGTTTCAGTGTGCAAGTACAAGTACATGTATATGATGAATGATTTGTCCTCCTGTTGATTAATCTATATGGCTTGTGAGAAAAGGTAATATCATCTTCATGCTATAAAAGTGACATAAAAGTTGCTCAATTAACCAATAATTCTTTGGTTGTCTAAATGTTGTTGATAGTTCAGATACTGAACTAACCAGATTGCATGAACAGAGAAGTGTATAAAGTTGGTCTGCAGCTGAACATGCTCATCATGTTTTGTATGACAATTTAATTGAAATTTTTTCAAAATGTCAGCGTAAGCACTACATTGTCAATAGTGCATTTAGCAGTTGGAAATCCCGGAAACAGGTTAATAAAGCTCAAATTGGTTTATATGCATAGATGAGAATAAACCAGGAAGTGCCAGGAAAAAATAAGGAAATAAACATGCAATAAACTTATAAATCCAGATGTAAATCTTGCTTCTTTGAATGGGATCTTTTCCCAGATGTTCAAATCTCTTCAGAGTTGATTTTTTTTCAACTTATTTCCTTTACAAGTCCTTGCACCCATGAAGTACACATGAAGTGTTGAGAGCAGACTGCATTGAGATTGACTTGTAATGTTCCAATTACCTCCACCAGTTACCTTACCTTCATCTTTTAAACTCAAATCTGATGTATTATTACATATAATCACATGTCAATTAATGTTCATTTATTTATAAGATATTTAGCTACCTCGTCCACCCTAATTATCTTTTTGTTGCTCTTTGAATAACAGCCACATTTGTAAAAAAAACCCAAAAGGAATAATTTACTGATTTTGGCTGGTTTTTTTCAATCAAGAAACAAAAATTATCAATCAAGTGAGATTGATTTAAAGTTTGGAGGTTTATACTGTTTTGAAAATCTTGACAGGACAGGTGGGCTTTGTGATATGAGAGTGTCAGATCGTGAACACGTCATGTCTAATGCACACATTATTTCAAACGTTGCAAGGTTAGGGTGATGATGTTTTTGTCATCCCATAAGTATACATACGTGCTGAACGCTTATATGAGAGTCACCACTTTCTCTGTCTATATGATTAACCAGTATACATGTATATACAATCAAGATGTGCCCTAGTGCACCTCATAGGTGCATCATGGGATGTGTTCGGCTGTTGAATTATGGGTATTTTATAGTATCATCTCTGGGTTTTTATTGAGATGGGGAGGATCATCAGAGTGAAAGGCATAAGATATTTTCTTGAGTGTAGTTCATTTATACAGGCAAACTGTTTGAAAATTGTCAAACTTCACTGTTCTTGATTAATTGTCCTAAGGTAAGACCGCATTATTTTTTGCTAAATTTGGAGTTAACCAAATAATTTAGTTTCTTTCTCTGTCTCAAAGGAATGTGTGTGTATTATAGTATATGAATATTCCTGCAAAGTAAACTTTTGGTTTATTTGGGGGGAATTTCTTTCCTAGAACAAGAGTTTTTTCACAAATGCTGTTTATAATATACTCTCAGATATATTATATATATTATTCATTTTATATGTATTCCTACAATATTTACTTACATGTATACATACACACACAATTCTACCAAATTAAATTAAAAAATGTGGTATTTTACAGAAAATATTTAAAATCATACATATGAAACACATGTCATTGATGGCAGTTTCATTTCAATGTATTCTGTCATCAAATCCTTGCTTGATGATTGTAAATGCCACATTGGATGATGGAATAATGTTAGATAGAAATCTTTCACTGCGACATATTAATATGGTGTTATGTGTACTACACAGAATGTTCATAACTTGGAATTGTGTGCAAATTGTTCTCTGCATAATACAGGAGGAAAGTGACTATTAGTGAAAAGTATTTTGTAGATCAAGAATGGTAGTTTACAACTGGTTCCATGTGTATATGTAAGGTTCCGTGTTTGTACATGTATATAAATCTTACATATACACATGGAATCTGTTGTAAATTACCATTCCTGGTGATGATATGAATAAATATATGTCAAAATATTGATCTACAAAATGCTTTAATATTTTCGGAGTCCCTTTCCTTCTGCATCGTGCCAAGTTAATTAAAAGATCCCAACACAATTGTTCTCTGTGTATTGTGAATATGGAGCTGGAAGTATTTTACCTTCTAAATTAAGCTGCATCATGAATATCAAATGTTAATCCTCAGGGTTATCACTCCAATGTCTTGTATGTCTTGTGTGCAGTAATTGCGAGAGGAAAATCAAATGACAAGAAGTGGAAATTTGTTACTGCCACATGTTATTGCCTAAATATTACTTTATCAATCCATCCAGTGTTTGATTAGTCCTGCAAAATCTTGTTTTGATGTATAGCTACATTTGCTGTTGTTAAATTGACATTTCACAAATCAGCCATGGCGATAGTTGAAAAAAGATATTCTCATATGCCCTGTAGATTTCAACTGAACAACTTCACTGTAGCCAGTGCACAAGCTGAATGTGACTGGGAATCTGAATTGAATGCTTTTCCTGGCACATTCATTGGGGGGAAAATCAACTCGAAATCAAACTGTTATCAGCAAAATTTCACATTCCTAGAAGATACGAATATTTCAAAATTTGTCGGGAAATATGTATGAAATGTGTTTCTATAGTTAAGAGAAATTGTTCCAGGTGTTTTTAAGGCTCTTTTGAGATTAAAACGATGTTTGTCGTTTGCGATGGCCATTCAGCACTGCTATGGCTCCTTGTATCACAAAGGGGATTATGGGATAGACTCGAGGATAGCCCAGAAATGATTATAATGGGCTTTGGAAGAGGCTGCAGGATTTAGGGGTTTCGTCTTCAAATATTTGCCCTGGATGGCGTAGGAATATGCAGTGCTGACGTAGGTGTGCCACAGCCGAGTGCAGCTTTTGGCACTCCTCTGTTGTGGGTTTATTAAGAGAGTGAAAAGTCAGTTGGCGATCCCTCGCCATGTCAGTTCTATCCCCCACGTCTTTTGTTCTCCCGACACTGTATCAGACAGTGAACCGGTCGGGGGACGTAAATGCTCCTTCTCCATGTTGTACGACAAAATCCACAAGTTCCAAAAAATTCATAAGAAAAACAGAAAATATTGACATGACGGCAATCAGTGGACAAACCACACCTTGATCTTTGGCTGCAAGCCATTCTTCACATCATCATTTGAAATTTCAGGTTGAAATCTGAAATATATTCTTCTTTTTTTCCCCCCATGTCCCTTCTACATTGTATTTTTCATCTTATTTTTTTCATACGTGCTTGTGTATGCTAAGATCTGAAATTTTCTTTTCCTCATAATACCCACTATTATTGTTTCACACTGCATCTTTAGTCCCTCAGTTCACTCCGCTTGCAGCATGCTAAGTGTCTACACTGTTGTGACAGCTGAGGAGTGTGCTACGTAATTGGTAAGATGAAATTCATGACCATGATATATATGGATTTATGATTTTATTGTTTATCACTGGTTAAGTTTTTGGTTTTGGTTTTTAGTCTGAAAAGAAGTTTCCAGTTGTATTTATTTGTCTGAATTTCGACATCAAATATGAAATGTAACAAAGATGCTCAAAATAACAGTCTAGTTTATGGTAAGTAATTCCTCATCAATTTGGGAAAAAACTTGTTCCACTGTGTGGATTGAATTTCCATCAGTTATTTTTAGTTGATAAGTTTGAAACAAAATATCTAAAAAAAATACATGCTCTGTGTCCTATAGCTTCTACATTAATTCTAATTGTACATGTAGAGAAAGAGAAACAAAATTAGAGTTTTGGCTGCTTCAGCACCCTTGGGGCAGATTGGTTGACCAAGGGCAAGATCAGATCAGATTAGATTGATAAACACAGGGGTTTACCATTTAACACCTGGAGCAGGTCCCCAAACTGTTGCCCAGATCTGGTAATAAACCAAATTGGATTTCTTTGAATTTTCGCACTTCGACTAATTACCAGTAATGAAATTGATATATGGACGATGTTTAGATGGACAGTAAGAAGGACGTATGCAGTAGTGAAGATGGTCTGATGGGCGTACAGTGACCAGCTTAGCAATATGACAGCGAGGAGAACTCTATAGAAAATACCTGCCTCAGGCTCTTATCTCTCAAATGAACAAGCACGTTGAGACGGCAGATGGAAGACATAGAGACACTATAGTGTCCAGTCACACTCAGCCATACATCGCTGTCCTCTACCGCCTTCCTGATTGGTAATTTTAATACACCCAGCGTATAATAAGACGCTGGATAAAATTCACTAAGACCCTCGACTTTGTATCTGTAAATTATGCTTTGAAGTCATTCCGACCCACACCTCAAAAGTACCTTAGTCCTTGCTACTTCAGTCTGTATTTGTTCTGATCTGAGATTGATGTAGTGTGACTTCATTCCTCTACAGGTAAGACATTCAATATTGTTCTGTTCAAGTTGTCGGCTCTCATAGCTAGATCATCTAAAAATGTATATGAATTAGATTCTATAGGACTTGGGATTTACTCTTTGTATGATAAATTTTACACATGATCTGAATATACAATTGGAACTTGAACCAACTGTAAATGTTCCAAGTTCATCATTTAAGCAGGTTTGATTATAAATACATGCACATGCATGTGTCATTATAGCTAGAACTGATTTGCTAATTGGTATTTGTGGAGAACAAGACTTATCTGTATAGCTTGTGGCGATGGATGACAAATTATGTAAATCTTTGGCTACCTGTGGGTAATTTAACTTATGCTGGTGAAGCTTATAATACTCTCAGGGTTTTCCAGCCATAGGAAAGCTAGCAGAAGTTTGCAGATGAAATTGGCTTAATCCAGTTAGCAGTGTTTTCATTGAGCTGTTATCACTTGGACGAGGCCATAACAATGCTGGGGATAATTGTGGTGTAAATTCAATTTGACTGCCCTCAGGCCAAAGGTTCTGTCTTTCCTATCCTGTGAAAGAGGCTTCACTAGAGACTGTTAACTTCACCTTATCCACATTGTTAAGGAACTTGGAAAATCCTCAAGAGCTTGTTGGTCAAATGTAATGGTCAAGAACGATCAGTGTTACATATGAAGTATTTAACTGCTGAATAATGATGGTTCAATGAACTGTGAATTTCATTTTCTTTGTTTAATTGAAGTTGAATAGTGAGATGATATTTAATTTGAATTTTTTTTTTATAATAATAGGATTAACATGCAAGGAAATTATAACCCTAATGAGTTCTGTTCTGTCTTTCAGTTGGGTTAACAGTTTGATACTTCTAAAAGATTCGTCCATCAAACTATTTTGTGTACTTTATACTGTGTTTTATTGCGAGCCTCGTGATATATACATACATGTAGTTGTATGAACCCCAACGTAATCTGCTGAAGGTGTATTTGTGATATTATGTTCTGTATGACTTGTGCATCCTGGAGTGCAATGACCTGGTTAAGCAATCCTGGATCACACCTCAATATGATACTGTTGATGTGGTTGGAAACTATAACAGAGACAGGTACAGGCACAGTAGGTGTCTACCCTAACATAGACAGGTACAGGCACAGTAGGTGTCTACCCTAACATAGACAGGTACAGGCACAGTAGGTGTCTACCCTAACATAGACAGGTACAGGCACAGTAGGTGTCTACCCTAACATAGACATGCACTGACACAGTCGGTGTCTACCCTAACATAGACAGGTACTGGCACAGTAGGTGTCTACCCTAACATAGACAGGTACTGGCACAGTAGGTGTCTACTCTAACATAGACAGGCAACGACACAGTAGGTGTCTACCCTAACATAGACATGCACTGACACAGTAGGTGTCTACCCTAACATAGACATCCACTGGCACAGTAGGTGTCTACCCTAACATAGACATGCACTGACACAGTAGGTGTCTACCCTAACATAGACAGGTGCTGGCACAGTAGGTGTCTACCCTAACATAGACAGGTACTGGCACAGTAGGTGTCTACCCTAACATAGACAGGTACTGGCACAGTAGGTGTCTACCCTAACATAGACAGGCAACGACACAGTAGGTGTCTACCCTAACATAGACAGTAATGACACAGTAGGTGTCTACCCTAACATAGACACACCCCAACATAGACATGCACTGACACGTAGGTGTCTACCCTAACATAGACAGGTGCTGGCACAGTAGGTGCTCCACCCCAACATAGACAGTACTACGTAGGTGCCCACCCTAACATAGACAGGTACTGGCACAGTAGGTGTCTACCCCAACATAGACAAAGCAAATCCACACAGTAGGTAAGTTCTACCCTAACATAGGCAACGACACAGTAGGTGTCTACCCTAAAATAGACAGGTACTGGCACATTAGGTGTCTACCCTAACATAGACAGGCAACGACACAGTAGGTGTCTACCCTAACATAGACATGCACTGACACAGTAGGTGTCTACCCTAACATAGACATCCACTGACACAGTAGGTGTCTACCGTAACATAGACAGGTACTGGCACAGTAGGTGTCTACCCTAACATAGACAGGTACTGGCACAGTAGGTGTCTACCCTAACATAGACAGGTACTGGCACAGTAGGTGTCTACCCTAACATAGACAGGCAACGACACAGTAGGTGTCTACCCTAACATAGACAGGCAACGACACAGTAGGTGTCTACCCTAACATAGGCAACGACACAGTAGGTGTCTACCCTAAGATAGACAGGAACTGACACAGTAGGTGTCTAGCCTTACATAGACAGGTACTGGCACAGTAGGTGTCTATCCTTACATAGACAGGTACTGGCACAGTAGGTGTCTACTCTTACATAGACAGGTACTGGCACAGTAGGTGTCTGCCCTAACATAGATAGGCACTGGTGCAGTAGATGTCTACCCTAACACAGACAGGCAATGACACAGTAGGTGTCTACCCTAACATAGACAGGTACTGACACAGTAGATGTCTACCCTAACATAGACCGGCAATGACACAGTAGATGTCTATACCCTAACATAGACAGGTACTGACACAGTAGATGTCTACCCTTACATAGACAGGTACTGGCACAGTAGATGTCTACCCTTACATAGACAGGTACTGACACAGTAGATGTCTACCCTAACATAGACAGGCAATGACACAGTAGATGTCTATACCCTAACATAGACAGGTACTGACACAGTAGGTGTCTACCCTTACATAGACAGGTACTGACACAGTAGATGTCTACCCTAACATAGACAGGCAATGACACAGTAGATGTCTATACCCTAACATAGACAGGCAAGGGCACAGTAGATGTCTACCCTTACATAGACAGGTACTGACACAGTAGATGTCTACCCTTACATAGACAGGTACTGGCGCAGTAGATGTCTACCCTAACATAGACAGGCAATGACACAGTAGATGTCTACCCTAACATAGACAGGCAATGACACAGTAGGTGTCTACCCTAACATAGACAGGTACTGGCACAGTAGATGTCTACCCTTACATAGACAGGGAATGACACAGTAGGTGTCTACCCTAACATAGACATGCACTGACACACTAGGTGTCTATCCTAACATAGACAGGCACTGGCGCAGTAGATGTCTAATAATTTGATAACTCTTAAACATATAAATTCCAAAAAATATTCTGCCAATATTGAGCTGTGATTATTCAAAACAACCATTCCCAGAAACTATAAGACCGACGATGAATGCATGATTTTTTTGGCTGGAATTAGCTTATATTACATCTTTGGCTCTGTGTAGAAAAGTTATTAGGTAGATGTAGCATTTTCATAAATTTTTTAAATTATGATAAGAAAAATTGTTTGTATAATCCAGATATATACATATATGATCTGGAAAGATAAAAAATATACATGCAGGTGTTGAGTCATATTGAAGAAATCTCGAATTAGGTCATGAAAACTTAGTCATAGTTAGAATTCTTTTATTTGATTTAAATAAAACAACACAGTATTTTGTTCAGTTGAAATGTTTTGATATGGTCCAACAAATCCTATTTTTGACTGACAGTGATTTCATACTGTTAGGTGCCCAGCTAAATAAAGCTGTAATGTACAGAAGGACGAAAGCCTTGATCGTCTGTCTAGGGTAATTTTGACACAATATCTGTTTGCAAATCATTGAATTTATCCGGGGTTGGACCGATGTGAAAGGTCCCTAATCTGGGCACAATGGTGGTAAAATAGCCCAATATGTCAGCACTCATTTAATTCCGTCGCCGTACGGCACTTTTTATGGGGAGAGTTTTAATACCAGGGGACAATTGGTCATTTTACAGGAGTTGCTATCCCAGGTCCCATGAGGACTCTTTCGAGCGACGGGGCCAAATCAACGCTTTGTCGAGTCGAGCAATTCAGTTAGCAGGAGCAGATCAGATTAATCATAGCCCTGCATATGGAGGGCTTCAGAGTTGATCAGTTCCCAGTGTATTGACTTTCCATTAGAGGATAGCGCGTCCCGTCCATAATTCCCCCATCCTCATTGTATTGTGAACAAGTCTCCCGAGGCAGTGCGGCATTCGAGATGACACAACCAGGCTATATGTGAACACGAGGAGTTCTACTTCTCTTATACCTCAGACTCAGTATTATTATCTGTCTGCAAGGGACATCATTTATACATTGATTCCACCTTGTCTAATACTCTCAGACAAATACAAAGAAATATCAGTTATATTTGTCATTGGAGAGAGTATTTATTTCTAGAAAATTGTTTGAATGGAATCTCGTTATTGTTCATGTGCTTCTTAGATTTCACATTTTATTCCATATGATGGGAATACTTTTCACTTCATCAAAATTTTGTGTTTGGATCTTTAATGCCTTGCTGGAAAACATGGATGTGCTTTGTTATTGGTTCCATAGCTAAATTGTCCATACCAACTTTCTGACCATCATCAACCTACCACTTTTACTCTCATTAATTCCAAAACTATTTCGACCAATATTACTGAGCATGACATTCTTGTCTAGTCCATACCCATTTCCCATGTATTAAATATTACATGTGCTCCAATCCTCCAAGATTTCAACATCTTCACATTTCTACCCATAATTCTTTCAAGCTGGATGTTTCCAACCCTGCAAGTTCCTCTCTTAACATTTTCTGCCCATAAAATATAAGTTTTTGGTACTGGACGATTAACCTAATTCTCAACCTGGACTCTTCCTATTTCATCATCAGCCATTGTGGTTTTCAACTCGCAAATTTTCCACTTTTACCAATTTGGTTCAAACTTTTCCCAAATAATATATTGTGCCTTCTTCCTTAAACAACCTGTACCATCTGAACCATTGTTCAGTCTTGGACATTTCAAACAGGATAGAACACAATATTGTATTCTTTGCTTTTAGTTAGAAATGCTACAAGTGTACGTAAATGAAGGGGAATTTGAAATTGCTATAAGGTGAACTGCAAAGCTTTTAATTTTATCTAAAATGTTGCTTATATACATCTGTCTTATGTGACATAACTTTTGTACGTTTTGGGGGCAAATATATTTTGCAAAATTGTACTAATAACAATATTTAAGTTATCCTGTTATAAATCCGTCTTGAAAACTTGCTTGTCTCTCTTGGTTTGTAGAACGTTGTGACGTTATAGCAGTCTCCTTCATTCAAGTTTTATTTAAATGTGACGTCATGCTACGTCGGATGAATGAGCGAGGACCACTATAACGTCATGACGTTCCAAAAACAATGGGAGGCAAGCGATAACGTTTTTAAAATTTCTGGCTCTCGTTTGACTTCTCATATACCCAAAATAAAACAATAACCCATAGAACTATTACCACACATATTTGTAACAACTATAGAAGTTCTTGTTTTATGACATTTTAACAGAACATTGGAAAGCTTTTCAGTTCACCTTTAAAATATCGTTTGAGAGATTATGAACAATACATGTACATGTAATCTCAACTTATGTGAAGACCCTCAGTTCGCTCTCTAACTTCTATCTCCATTGCCCCGCCTCCATCTTTCTTTAATTCTCTGCCAATGCTACAGTGCTCATAGACAGTTATTGACAGTGCTAATGTTATTGTTTAATGAATATGCAGTATTTTGATGAAGAAATGGCAGATAAAACTATAGATAACTGAAGAGATGATTAATTCACCAGGAGCCCTTTGAGTGAAGTCTCTGAAGAGTGTGCTGACTGAGCTGTTAGCTACGCTCTGTTACAATATACGAAACAGAACTCACTGATGTGGAATGATTTATGAATGAATTACATGGGAACCGCAAGATGAAAGCGGCCCCGATACGTGTTGCATTTTCCCCTTCATTTGGTGCGGGCTTATTGTAACGGTGTCTCGTTTCAAAGAGAGAACAATAGACAAAAATTGTAATTAACATAGCTTGTTAAAAGACACACAGACAATAAAATGCTTGGCTGCACAGACATTTGTACCATAGATGGGCACTAATTGCAAAATTATTGGAGCTACATTCTAGCCTTCTCCTAATCATTCTCAATGTATCGAGTTCACAGAATTGTAACCATTTCATGTTTAATTGTTAACTAACATGATGTACATGATGGACATATTATGATGACTAAAATTGAGTTGTTTCCATGGTGATCATATCTGTTACCTTTCACACACAAAAAAAAGTTGATGGTGAAACCTCTAAATAGCAGTTATATAAAAGTACTACTTGACAAAGAGCATATCCAAAAACTTCAAATATTTTGACCTCACAGTTTTTTAAATAAAGCAATAAACGTATCAATGAGAGAATCTAAGAAATAACCTGGATTTCACTGGGATTTTAGGACTCGGTCAAAAATGTACATTTAATAATGTACAGTCTTAGACAACAACATGGTGAACACTCCATTTCTTTGCTTATATTTTTACCACATTAAAACATTAATATTAGCCACAAACCAGGGATTTCACCATGGCGACTTCTGGCGATAGAGTTAGTGCCTGAATACATGTAGCATGTTAAAAGATAGGAGGAAACCTCAAATCCATTAAAAGTGGAGATAGACTGAACATCTAGTGTAGATTGGAGTTTTTCCATCACATAGCAGAAATTTTAGATGGTCATAACAATTTTGAGAAAAATAAGTCCATCATTCATTTCTAATTGATATGAATGTTCATTTGCCTGAAAACACAGGTTATGTGAGAAAACACAGGTTATGTGAGAAAACACAGGTTATGTGAGATCAATCGAGTGACTTATGCCAAATGAAATGTAATAATATGTACCCATTAATTATGTACCTATTAATTTACTGAAAGTTATTCTGGTGACCCCAGCACATTATGGATTTTATTCAAAATTCAAATTTTGGAGAATGAGTCTGATAATTCCAGTGGCTTGTTAAAAAAACATGCATCCAATCAATGGTTTGTTTACCCATTCATTGAAAATTCTTAATAATGTAGTAATTCCTTGTGTTGGCACTACAATTATCTGAAGAAAGAAAAATTAAATCTGCTTTCTTGCAAACAGTTCTTAAAATGTGTTCTCCAGGAATCAGATATATGCTCTATCTTGGAGTAATTCAGATATGCTCTATCTTGGCCTAACTCAGATGCTTTATCTTAGTGCAAACTCAGATATATATGCTTTGTCTTGTAGTAAACTGGAGACGTGCTTTATCTTGGAGTAGCTCAGAATAAAGTAAAGTCAGATATATGCTCTGTCTTGGAGTAACACAGATATATGCTGTCTTGGAGTAAGTCTGATGTTTGATGCTCTGTCCTGGAGTAAGTCAGATATATTTTGTCTGCATCAGATAATCTGTCCTGGAGTAAGTCAGATATATGTTGCCTGATGCTCTGTGCTGGAGTAAGTCAGATATATGTTGTCTGATGCTCTGTCCTGGAGTGCCATCTGATACTCTGTCCTGGAGTAATGAAGTCAGATATATGTTGTCTGATGATCTTTGTCATGGATTAATTCAGATATATGTTGTCTGATGCTCTGTCCTGGAGTAAGTCAGATATATGCCATCTGATGCTCTGTCCTGGAGTAAGTCAGATATATGCCATCTGATGCTCTGTTCTGGAGTAATTAAGTCAGATTTATGCTCTGTCTTCGTGTAAAATTCAGATCTGTCTTCTAGTAAGAGTCAGATTGTCATGTACGTATTCATATTATTTTATTGAATATTTGATGAAGCATTTAGGGTACAGATATGCATCAAATTTGGGATTGGGCAATTAAACCCTTGCCGTTTTTGATGAATTTTCAGCAGTTTAAGACAAAAATAGTTTCACCTCCACCATTATCCTGCAAAGTTTATATGGAAATCATTACAATAAGACCGGACAAATATATTTCACAACTGCTGTGTCAAATATGATAAACACAACATAAAAGGATTTCATTCATATCTAAACTGGCAAGGCACTTCCGTTACTAATATACATGCTGTGTAAACGCACCTTATTCAGATTTTGCGTTTGAGACTTCACATGCAGAAATCTTAATAACACTGTAATGGGGAACCATGCTGTTAATCTCTTTCCACTTTCTTAGTTCTTCAGAAAAGAAGGTAAATTATCGTTATTAGGCCTTTTATTACAAAAGGACCCCCAGTGAGGCGAACTTCTGTTAAAAGATCAGTGTATGAGGGACTAATGATGACACCTTACCTGACCATAATGGTGGTCCACAGGAAACTCCTTTGTCTATTCAATTGGATCAAAGTGTTTTCCATAGGGAATAATGTACAGGTACTCTAGACAGTGGGTTGTGAAGGAGGGGGGGGGGGGAGGGAGGAGAAGGGATAAATTATTTTGTCATCCCATGTAATTTAATTTTAATGAAAAATGACAGAACTGACAAAAATCCAGGACAGGCAATTTTATTTGATAAAACGTATGAAGGTTTTAGTATTATATACCACTGGAAAAGTTAAAACATATTGTAACTTGTGTTTAGCAATATTTTAATTTATTTATTAAGCTGAATATGATTTGTTTGTCTTTCATCGTACTTACTAGTTGTCTGCATGTAGCTATAACTGATAGCTGAGTTGGTAATTACAAAGTAGAGGGTATGGGTTTGAGTGAGATCTAAGTTTTTCTCCCCGTTCCTCCATGTCTCTCTCAGAACAATTTCAACTCGTGTACATATAGGTGTTAATCAAAGGTACTTTTCTTTCTCTTTTCAGTGAATCCTTACATGAAAGTCAAGGCTGAAAAAGTGTCAGGAGACTCCACTTGTAAACCACCCTGCATACACATGACGGACCCGAAACAACCGCCTGCTGTAGTAACTGCCTATCATGATTATGGGGAGAAAACTTTCATAAATAGTTCGTATGAACACAGCCCATCACCTACTGGATCAGCATGTTCTTCCACCTCAGGAAAAGAGTCCATCATGTCAACAGGGTCATGTAAAGACCCATCTTACCAAACTCCAGGAGGAGGGGAGTGTGGCTATGCGACATCGGATAGCAGGTTAGTGCACCTATTCATTTTTTATGTTTTAAATAAAATTATATGAATACATGATTGTATGTGGGTGCAAAGAATATTTGAATCAAAATCAGTGTGTATCTTCATGTAAACACATGGTAAATTGATGTCAAGAACACTAACTCTAAAAATACACATGGTAAATTGATGTCAAGAACATGAACTCTCAGAATACACATGGTAAATTTACGTCGAGAACATAAAGTCTCAGAATACACATGGTAAATTGATGTTAAGAACATGAAATCTCAGAATACACATGGTAAATTGATGTCAAGAACATGAACTCTCAAAATACACATGATAAATTGATGTCAAGAACATGAACTGTCAAAATACACATAGTAAGTTGATGTCAAGAACATGAATTCTCAAAATACACATGGTAAATTGATATCAAGAACATGAACTCAAACATGGTAAATTGATGTCAAGAACATAAAGTCTCAGAATACCTATGGTAAATTGATGTTAAGAACATGAACTCTCAGAATACACATGGTAAATTGATGTCAAGAACATAAACTCTCAGAATACCTATGGTAAATTGATGTCAAGAGCATGAACTCTCAAAATACACATGGTAAATTGATGTCAAGAACATGAACTCTCACAATACACATGGTAAATTGATGTCAAGAACATGAACTCTCAAAATACACATGGTAAATTGATATCAAGAACATGGACTCAGAACAAACATGGTAAATTGATGTCAAGAACATAGTCTCAGAATACACATGGTAAATTGATGTTAAGAACATGAACTCTCAGAATACACATTGTAAATTGACGTCAAGAACATGAACTCAGAATAAACATGGTAAATTGATGTAAAGAACATAAACTCTCAGAATACCTATGGTAAATTGAGGGTCAAGAACATGAACTCTCAGAATACACATGGTAAATTGACGTCAAGAACATGGACTCAGAATAAACATGGTAAATTGATGTCAAGAACATAAACTCTCAGAGTACACATGGTAAATTGATGTCAAGAACATGAACTCAGAATACACATGGTAAATTGATGTCAAGAACATGGAACTCTCAGAATACACATGGTAAGGTGATGTCAAGAACATGAACTCTCAGAATACACATGGTAAATTGATGTCAAGAACATGAACTCTCGGAATACACATGGTAAATTGATGTCAAGAACATGAACTCTCGGAATACACATGGTAAATTGATGTCAAATACATGAACTCTCAAAATACACATGGTAAATTGATATCAAGAACATGGACTCAGAACAAACATGGTAAATTGATGTCAAGAACATAAAGTCTCAGAATACACATGGTAAATTGATGTTAAGAACATGAACTCTCAGAATACACATGGTAAATTGACGTCAAGAACATGAACTCAGAATAAACATGGTAAATTGATGTAAAGAACATAAACTCTCAGAATACCTATGGTAAATTGATGTCAAGAACATGAACTCTCAAAATACACATGGTAAATTGATGTCAAGAACATAAACTCTCAGAATACCTATGGTAAATTGATATCAAGAACATGAACTCTCAGAATACACATGGTAAATTGACGTCAAGAACATGGACTCAGAATAAACATGGTAAATTGATGTCAAGAACATAAACTCTCAGAGTACACATGGTAAATTGATGTCAAGAACATGAACTCAGAATACACATGGTGAATTGATGTCAAGAACATGGAACTCAGAATACACATGGTAAAGTGATGTCAAGAACATGAACTCTCGGAATACACATGGTAAATTGATGTCAAATACGTGAACTCTCAGAATACACATGGTAAATTGTTGTCAAGAACATGAACTCTCAAAATACACATGGTACAATGTTTCGAGATTCAAAATAGGTTTTTAAATCACCTCAAAAGAAAGAGATTATGAAATAAAAATAATAAAAATATGTAAGAGATGTACAACTACAACTAGTTCAAAATGAATAACAAAGAATTAGGTACTATTTGTATGTATTCTGGAAATTTTGATTAATTTACACTTCAGCACTATGTAACTTGGTGTTTCTGGATCACTAATTTGTATCGCCTGCAACTCAATGAAAAAAAGAACAGCATATTAGTTTTATAAAAACATGATAATAAAGCTGTGGAGATGTTGCTGTTGCTAACATCCCCGGCTAATCTATTAGTAAGTGGAGACTGTGTAAGCCCAAAAGTTCTATAGATTGGGTCGTGCTTGCACTGGACGATCCTTAAGGGAATCCAGAAAAGCAGGGCTCTAATTGGAGTCCAAGTATAAGACCACCTGCCTGACTCTTGTAGGAGGGCTCGTCAGTCTGTACCACGTGTTTTGTTTGACGTAGGCTGATGTGGCTCAACTTGCCGCATGTTCCCTGGGCTTGATGAGCGCAGCTGAAGAAAGTACGACTGTGAGCTGACCCATAGCTGTCATATTTGCCAAACCAATTGGCTTACTTTTGTGTTAATCTACAAGAGTTTCCAATTTTTTCCATGTTCAAGTTTAGGTAACTTTGACACGTGTAGAAGA
Source organism: Hanleya hanleyi (assembly GCA_036873755.1). Lineage (NCBI taxonomy): Eukaryota > Metazoa > Mollusca > Polyplacophora > Lepidopleurida > Hanleyidae > Hanleya > Hanleya hanleyi. The sequence goes on from JAVTVY010037384.1 coordinate 102,301, forward strand.
CATGTGGCGGGAGGACTACCTCACTGCTTTCACCAGGTTACGGAGTAATGCCTCTCTGAGATGGTTAGCTGAGGTTAGAAAAGGTCATTTTTGCTCAATAAAGTCATGAATATATTAAACTAAGAAAAATCCTCCATAGGTGACAATGAGCATATATATCTGCTTCGGAAAAATAAATTTGCATAATACTGTATGACAATATGTGCTACCCATTAATAGACAATGGATACTGTCACTGGAAAATAATTGTTACGGCATGTAATAATATATAACAGGGGCGTCGGAGCATGATTGAAAGTGGGGGGGGGGCTGAACTCTATATCGGCCATGTTAAGTGCTGGACTGGTGCTATCTAAGATAGGACTTGTAACATTGTAGTCTCAAAAAGTGGGGAACCGCACCCCCGGTTCTGCGGCCCCTGTATAAGCTATTTTGCCTGATGATTTTAGAGTGTGATGATGGATCAGTATCAAGTTATCAAGCAAAAACAACCTTTTTTACCTCCATTTTAGAGAGGTAGTTCTCCCTATCCTGTTTAGACAGACTCTTGTACTTTTGCATATTCCTTATAACATGCTTTAATTCAGTTTGAAAATACAATTGCGCTGCACATGTACCAGTAATATTGAGCTTTTCAAAAGTAGTAGTACAATATCATTTATAAATTTGCGTTTAATGAACATGCCTGCGGAACACGTGGATAAGCTTGCGAGATGAGTTTATCTAAATTAAAAACCCAGCTGACTTTAGAACTTATTAGGGAAAATCTTAATATGCTGTTTTCATACCATATTATTTTAAACAATGAGGAAACTTGGCAGAAGATATGAAAGATTTTTCGTTCGTTTATCTGTCTTTTATGTGCATCTTGCTTGAAGCCGATCCTCAATCATGTGTTTTTGATGAGGTGCCGCACCGTTGTCAAGGAACAATGAGTTCAGCGCCAGGGCTTTATTGTGCCAGGAAAAAAGGCGACCGCACTGTGATGTCGCTGTTTTCATTAGACCAACCATACGGGATTATCCAACAATCCACTTAGAAGCCCACTCCATTTAGTGTTAATACTGCCAAATAGTGACTAAATCCGCTAGCCTGGCCGCAGGAGCAAAATTCAATAGAAAACAGCCGTGATTTGTCTATGTGCACTTTATCAGCCAGTATAGCTGGTCTAAGACCGCTAAATCGTGTCTGCAGATATTGCATGGAAAAAAACCCACAGTGCGTAGATTGGGAGATGGAGAGAGATCGTTAATGTTGCCAGTGGCGCCCTCATCAAGGACTGAAATGTGACGAGAGGACAGGTGTCAGGGTGACGCTCTTCCTTATTCATCACACATTCAATTACAAAATTACCCTGCCTTTGAATGATTAGCTTTTTACCTAAACCTCACCCTTCTTCCTTCAAACATCAGTTTATCATATTTAGTTGAGAAAAAGCGGGGGAGGATTTTGCTCCATCTTCAAATTACAGTTTTCTTCTTTTTTTTTTCCTTCTATTTCTGCTGTTTCATTTACTTTAAATTTACAAACTGTACACTTATTTACATGTACATTGTACTGGCCTTACAACTTTGGTTGAATAATACATACATGTTCACAGTTTAATAGTAATCAGAACAGAATATAGTCATTGGCACATCTCTATCACTTTGGTGTTCAGGTAGAAAGTCATGTGTTTGTGTTAAAAACAAAGTTTGGGATTTGCTATAGCATTGGCTGATTTATTCAGTTTTTTTCCCCCCAGAAAATCAGTGGAAAAACTGATATGTAAAAGTATGATACATGTACCTTATTGTTGCATTTTAATAGAAATATCTATAGAATATATATCGTATATTAAGAATGATAGAAATTCTGGTTTGCTGTTTGTTTCACATTTGTGAAAGCCATAGATCATCTGCAGAGACAACTCCGCTGGACTCTTTGCTGAGAATTGTTGTTTATCAAATTGTATCAAATAATCTCAATGTTGTTAAGAGATATCAGGGTACCGCGATACCCCTCTATCCATTGTTTAACCTGCGTGATGTATATTCACTGACAGAACTATCTGTTACAAAACTAACAGAAATTTATAGTATGATAAAAGGGCCGTTGTCAAGCACACGTGGGACATCAACCAAATTTGTACGGGTCTTTATTCATGGACTCTGCTCACTACAATACTGACTGCTATTCCAGAGTTGAGCAGGCACGAACAAAAGGCGAACTAAGACTCGATCTAGATTCTATAGAATGTAATCAGTCTGACAATGTACCCAATCCACATGAACACTGCTCAGTCTCGGCACCTTGGAAACAATTTTTGGAGAGCCGGGACAATGGGCTCTGTCAGCTGGAACAAAGTCAGCCATGATAATACACGGACGAAGACAATGGCGAGTGTTGCAGTCCCACTCACCCTCGTCAATGACCTCGACTCATCCTCGATGACAAGAAGAACCCAACACAGCATTTCATCTTGACCAAACAACCGCGGAACAATAAATGAAAGATGCACATGGAGTCCCTCGTTCAGTTGAAGTGAAACCTGGGAGAAGGGAAACATGGACAACACCTATGGATTCTTCCATATTCTTCAGCCAACCCCTCGACCCTCTTCCACAAATCTATATCGGGCGCTATTGTCACCAAGGAAAGTCATTAACTTAGGACGATACTGCAAACATGTATAGAAACTGTCATACTGGATTAAAAGCGCACAGGCCGCAAACAATAGCGCTCTCTCCTAATGAACGTGTTCTTCTAGGAGAACATTTGATGTCGGCTGGGCCTGCGAGAGCTGCCATTGTTCACAGCTATTACCACTCTCCAAGTACTTGATGATGGCAAAGATATTGACTTCTCACCAAGAGCTTTTGCTGTCTCTGTTTACCCAGCTTTAAACCCATTATAATAAATGTTTACCCGATAAACACAATCTGGTATAATTATACCTATTACTTCTGACTTTCAGCGGCTTTCCTTCGAAATGTAACATGACATTTGAATACATTGGTACAATGTACAGATGTCCACAATACAGTTCATCTACACTGTTCCTTGAATTTGAGTGCAATAAAATATTAAAGTTAAACATTATAAATATTTGAATATATTTCTGAAAAATATCGCTGGCATAATTTTTCAAAGTAAAGGAATTATTCCCAGTGAGGTGTCAATAAAATATCATTTAAGTTGAAGGAATGTTCATGTTAAAAGACACAGGAAGTGAAATTTCTGCCAATTAGATTTTTTGGGTTGATCAGATTTATTAGAACAAGAAGTTTGCAACATTGATGAGATACATGTATGAAGCATGTATGATTTCTCTGTTATTTTCTTGATTTTAGAGGGTAGTCATCTTTAGTGGGAAGACAGAATTTTGTCCAAGTTTGGGGCTGATAGTACTTATTTAGGTGCTTGAATAATTAAATCATTTACCATAATTAGTATCATGAAATTAAATAAAAGCATATATTTAATGTTGATTAATACTTAAATGTATATATTTATTACAATATTAAATTTTTGTTTATTCTTCCTTTTCATACACTACCGTACTTGTCAGTATTAAAGAATCATTTAAAAAATAATTAACAAATAATATCAACTATGGGATAATTTTCTCTTTAACCTTAATTTTTATTACTGTGGGCATTGATATCACATTTTTACAATGGCCTAAAAACAAGACAACACCTGCACTCGGCTTCAGCATTTCTCATTTCCGTCTTGTTCACTAAATCGGAGAATGTAATGGTCATGATACAAAATACAATACTTTATGACTTGAAAAGCCTTTGACTCTTGCAGCAAGTAATCAGAATGTTTAGTTTAACCTAACACTTTTTCTCACATCACAGCGGCTAAAAGCAATGCGATACACCCATGTGATACAAAACCTGTATCACACCCTTACAGTTTGCTAACTACATGTATATTTTTGGTTATTTTTGAACATTGTTTTGATGTGAGAAATAAATTGTAACACTCGTGGTCATTTATCTGATTTTTATCACATTCGTTTGATAAAACCCATATGAGACTCGCTAAAGCTCGTTTCATATAGGTTTTATCAAACTCGTGTGATAAAAATCAGATAAATGACCACTCGTAGTGATAATTTATATATATCACGCTACTACTGTACAATCAAATTTTATATCACGCTACTACTGTACAATCAAACTTTATATCACGCTACTACTGTACAATCAAATTTAATATCACGCTACTACTGTACAATCAAACTTTATATCACACTACTACTGTACAATCAAACTTTATATCACACTGCTACTGTACAATCAAACTTTATATCACACTACTACTGTACAATCAAACTTTATATCACACTACTACTGTACAATCAAACTTTATATCACACTACTACTGTACAATCAAACTTTATATCACACTACTACTGTACAATCAAATTTTATATCACACTACTACTGTACAATCAAACTTTATATCACACTACTACTGTACAATCAAACTTTATATCACACTACTACTGTACAATCAAACTTTATATCACACTACTACTGTACAATCAAACTTTATATCACACTACTACTGTACAATCAAATTTTATATCACACTACTACTGTACAATCAAACTTTATATCACATTACTACTGTACAATCAAATTTTATATCACACTACTACTGTACAATCAAACTTTACATCACGCTACTACTGTACAATCAAACTTTATATCACACTACTACTGTACAATCAAACTTTATATCACACTACTACTGTACAATCAAATTTTATATCACACTACTGCTGTACAATCAAACTTTATATCACATTACTACTGTAAAATCAAACTTTATAACTCACTGCTACTGTATAATCACTTGAATAATTCAGTGTGACTGGCTGATATAAACCTGAATTGTTTCATTGAACTCTACGTCTTGTCTTCTGATCACTACCAAACTTGAAGTCATAATGTGTCTTATTGTATCTATGAATGCAGCAGAGGACTTAGTTTGCATAAAGATTAGCTAGACACATTTGTATTCACCTGTAAATGACTTGGTTAGATTTCAGCTTGCTACAACGTATATTTGGTTTTCGCACATTTCAAATTTTCCTGATTTCTGGAGTGTTTTTCTCAGCGGATGGGGGAAGGGATAGTGGGCATGATCTATGTTATACAAACACCAAATGCTGCTGCCTATCATTGAATACAAGTTTATCTCTGCCCATTGTTTGATCGTCTCAAGCCAATAAACAGAGGTCTTTATCTACACACACTGATATAATAAGAGTCTGATAGCTTGGGTATCAATTATGCATGGGTGCTGTGGTTTGAGAGTTAGTCTGAACGGTATGCCAGCTCGGACGAGGCCTGATCAGCCTGCTTAAATATTGATAACAGTAAATGTAGAGTTTATCCGTTAACACCACAAGTTATAGACGCACTAATTACCCTCCTCGTTACCTACTGTTATCCTCTGATGTTCAATTAGTGCCCATATCATACAGTCAATATCTCACTAATGACTTTGAGACAATGACAAGCTCTATCTTTTACATACATGTAACATACAGATAATGAGAATTTTACAATGTACCCGATAAAGGGGATAAAGCGAAGTATTTTACCATTCCAGGAAATTTGCAAATTACATAAATTGTTCGAGTGCAAAATATTTTAAGAATATTTATGATCAAAGTGATTAAATACATGTACATTGACAATACACACACATGTACAGGATGATCTGCTGGCGCTATTGTATCATACGTTTTCATGATCAAGGAAAAGACATGATAATAAAATTGGATATAGACATGTGGAGAAACAGGTTAACTGCATTGACAATACTTTGATGTGTTCCTGCCTCCCAGTTTCGGTACTTTTCCAATGAGCAGTTACGGTAATTCCTTGAATAATTCACTTACAGAAAGCAAAATTTCACACTGCACCATATACAATCAGGGTGATCAAATTTATTAGACTGGTGCCAACTAAATTTTATAATTTTGTGAACAAACATTATTACATGTGCCCATCACTCGAGTTGAATCTTGATGTTTTTATGTTGAAGTGGTCTCCTACAGGGATGATGGGTATAGAGGGAAGAGTATATAACCTATTACCTCTGATTAGGAGAGAGTATCGGACAGAGTCGGATTGCCCCCATCCTAAAATCAATAGCTCTGTACAAACTGAAATCTCCACATAAAGCCAGTAATTAGTAGGGCCATTAAAAAGCTAGGGATTAATCTTTGTACTGGACGAGTGTTTTTATTTGGTGAGAATTAGCTGAGGTAGAAACTATCTGCCGCAGCCTTGATTCTACCCCAATCTGATCCGATCCAACCATATGTTTCTATCTCCCTCTCTCTTTCTCTCTCTGTTGGTCTCCATCGACGGCAAGCGCTATTATATCGCGGGCGAATGGCCAGATCAGCTGATATAGGACCGATCGTGGCCCGGCTCAATCTCCCTCTCTAAATGAAACTTGATTGGCCGTAATGACTAGGCTGAAAGCATTGAAATGGATAGCGCCAGAGATAAAAGGCTGCGAGATAAAATACACAACCAATCCGTCTCGGGCTTAGATTTGAAATAGGATAATGGGGATCATTTAGTTTTTGCTATCCTTTGATTTATTTACAAACTAGCTATTGTAGATAGTGACATTAACAAACATGCGAATAAGGAGATCAATTATTCTACAAACAGCACGTTTTTATTTGCTATAATTCCCCCTGTGCCAGATACATTGTAGGCTGCCTGCCTTATACAGATGGCTGATTAAATACTACATATATTAATACTCCAATGGACAGCTTATATGCATCACATGACAATATTTTGCAGTGTATAGTTTTAAGAAATTGATATCATAAAGTTCTGTACTGTTGTAGCAAGAAAGTACCCGTCTCCCCCTGCTAACATCAAAAAGAACACTTTTTGTGCTACCTCTGAACAATAATCTTGTGTTGAAGAGAAATTTTGAATTCCTCAAATAATTATCTGAAGTGTTCAAATTTAAAAAAACTATTAATTCACGATTGAGTGAATTTTGGAGTTAATTTACAAGGATTAACTTTGACAAAAATGTGTTTCATGCAGGATTTTCTCCAAACTAAACTCCAAAACTTATGACTGAGTGATAATTGTGCAATATTATAGAATAGTCAATTTAAAGCAATGTCTCATCCATATTTTGTGATTTTATTCAACCAAACCTCATTCATGATAGAAAGTGAATGGTATAGACCCACACAATATAACAAACGTTGTGTGTCTGTTTTGATAAGGTCGCGCATTGTGGTAAATCAAGCCAGCCAACTGTCTATGCCCGAGGCCAGGTTATGGGGTTATGAACAATCTTCAGATCACCCGGATAAAAGTCTTGTATTTCCATATCGGGAGAGGCTCAATTCATGTCCACACGTGGTAGCAAAACGCTCACTTTACCGTTATGAAAATCAATGTTAAAATACAGACCTCTGCAGTTCAATTAGTGTCGTTTGATTGGCTCTAATCCTTCGTTTTTTACGCAGTTACGAAGTGATAGCCATATTGTTGGCTGATTGCTCTCCTGTTGCCATAGCAACTGGCAAGGTGAGGTGAAACGGTCTCTATAAAGCTGCCAGAAGCATATGAACCTGATGAAATACTGCCCTAGCTCCATAATTTCCTTTTATATGAGAAATTTAAGCATTGATCATATATCAGCCTGGTGAACACACAATTGTAACTATAGTAAAGTTCTTCCCTTCATGTTTGCATGACTTTACATACATGTACCTGGGGAATCACACTTCTTATTTATTACTCAATGTTGATCATCACAAATTTGAACAATAATACTAGACAGATTACATGTACTCCAGAAGGCTTATGAATCTGAGTGACTTAATGTTATTATCATATTATCATAATCATCCATAACCTCTGGGTTTAAGGGACTTGTATGGTACATTGGGAATTAGCTTCATGTATTCTTGTTTCACAATCAAGATTAAAAATGGACATAGATAAAATTGATACAGAAGAAAATAATTCTGTTCATAAAAACAGAATATATGAGAAAGTTTTCAAAAATAAAGCTAAGTGAGAAAACTTATTCAAATGTACCAAATGTTTTTTGAGTGACTTCTATGCATTACAATATCTCTCTGTATAACTTAAGAAAATTTGTAACAAAAATTTTAAAACTGTAAAAAATAAAAATAAAAAAATTATGCAATAATTGAACATTCAATACAACACACTATAATCCTGTTTTGTTTTTTAATATAAATCTAAATACATACATTGATTTATGCAGTCAGGCATGATCCACTGTGAGCTTTGCCCACAGTGGATTTTCATTTCCTGCCCATGCTACAACATGGAGACCTGTTTTTAATCAGTAATAACTGGTATAAATTTGATAATTATGCATCAGATTATCTTAAGATTTGAAAAATGACCATATAACTAAATATACAAATAAATAAATACTTTGGCAACTTTAAGTTTACAATATGTCAGATATACTAGGTACCATAGTTACAAGATATTGCTCCACATTGAAGCATAGGGCAAAATGAAAATCAGCTTTCCCAGAAATTTACAACAAAGCTCACAGCAGGTCAATCCTCACTGTTAAAGATGAGGATATTGCCTGAGATTTATGTCAGAAAACCCAAATTGAAATAATGTGTACTCTTTTCAATTTGATGATATGGATGTGTATTTATTCAGGTATAACAGACCAAGCTCTGGGTCCAGTAGTGGTTATGGGTCACCTGAGCCCCAACAACAACCGTATGTAATATCCCATCAACGGGGGATGACCTCACCGTATGCCCACCAGTATTTCAAACAGGAGTTCCAGGACCGAAGCTTCGGACCAGATAGAAATCCTGCCTATAGCGGTATGCCATCCATGGTACATGTAAAACCTGAACCCAGGGACACTGGATATGAAAGTGGTGAGTCTGTTCTTGTCCGTCTTTTCGTATCTATGAAAGTCCCTCAATTCGTTTGACGGATAAACTTGAATGGGCGAAATCCTTGCGAGAACGAACTTTCAACACAATTTTGTCGCTGTATTAAATATGGCCCCCAGACAAACAAATTGTTGAACTTTTTTCCACCTTGTGTGTGTGCATGCTTAATTGTTTCCTCTTGTTGTGTCCAAACATGTTGTGGATAATTGGATAAAATATTGTTACATGGTGTTTACTGTATTTCAAGTTGATCATACAATTATGCTTACATGGATATGATAACATTGTGACTGGCCAAAGGCTAACTCGACAGGTTAAGGCCAAAAGGCCACAGGTGTATATATATTACGAGAATTTTTATGCTAGGAGGCATAGAGTATTTGGCCTGTCCATCTTTCTGTCTGTCACACTTGTATAATGAAATCTCTCCTACATTTTTCATCGGAAATTTCTGAAACTTCGTAGACATGTTTACCATTGTTTGAAGATGTGCAGTTTGTATTTATGATATGAAATATTAATTTTTGTCATATTTTTGACATTTTGAACTTTTTTGGACTTCGCCGATTTTCTGCATGTATTCCAGTATATATCCCATGTTCTTATGAAATCAACTAGTCCATCAGTTTTCACTGGATACTTCTAAAACTTTGCACAATTTATTTTTTCATTTATGTCATGTAGATCATTTGCTAAAAAAATGAAGGTAAATATTTGAGGTACTAATTACCATGAGTTGGTCTTCAATTGTTTCCATCTATATTCCAAGAACAAATTATGATGCTCCTTCCTTATAGCCTCTAATGAACTGAACAAAAACCTTAAACTCTGCCATAATTCAGTTATGTTATGTTCACTGATTCTGCAGGCAGCATACAAGTTTTCTAAATGGATCCCCACCCAGTTAAATGCTCATATGGGAAAAGGGGCCAAGTTGGATACTTCATCCAACATAGATACATATGTATACAAGATATGGGATGGATTCTCCTTTTCTCCCGGCAGTGGAACTTCTCAGCCCATGGTCCAGTTATTTGGGATCAGTTTTATTTACAGAACCAGATGTGTATTCATGTACATGTATATATAACATATTTATCCATGTACAGGTCACAGGCGATACATTCAAGTAAATCAAGAAGTTTGGCCGTTAAATGTGTGAATTACATGTGAATGCTGTTCATGGTCGAGAAATGTTTCACAGGCTCACTAACAGTGTTGGACAGGGATACATGTACCATGTGTTTCTAATTCATATCCCTTCGGTCTTTCCTCCTCATCAGCTTTTTATATCATTTCGTTTCAAACAAGGTTTTCAGATTGTCATTGTTGCAAAATGTTTTAAAATTCGACAAGTGTTAGTTTGTATCAATTCATTATAATTGGGCCGATATATCTTTCCCTCCTCCCTGATCAGTATGCGATGTAATGCGAGAGATGAATCAGTGATGCTTATTCTAACATGAATTCAGGTACATTAACAATTCCCTGGGTACACACCCTCCCAGAAATGCTTGTAAATTCCCCCCATACATGACCTGAAGGTGTCAGGACACATTGAGTCAGCCACGTTGAGTTGATCGCACCGCTCACTTGACTTGCCGGCTGATTGGACTGCCATAGTCCGACTCGACCATGTAGAAAACTAATAATGGGACTTTGTGTTTATGAGGTTTTAACCTTTGCTCCGAGGACCCTGCTCCCTGCACCTAATCAATATCCAAGCTCAAATTGTATGCATACCTTTTTAAGTGCACAAACCCTAATCCTCACACTACAGTTAGAAAGCTGGCTTCATGAACCCTTGAATCGGCCATTATTGTTGATACGTAATATCTCCTGCAATTTCATATCCCTATTTTTAATCTGAAAATTTACAAGAAGTTTACAATTTAAACTCTGAAGTTTGAAAATATGGAATCAGAATTTCCCAAAATCTGGAATCTTAATACAATGAATTTACTACAATATGGCATCAAAGATTTTACAAAATCTGGAATATTGCAAAGAATTTACTAAAATCTGGTTTCTGGCAAAGAATACATCACAATCTGGTATCTTGCCAAGACTTTATCACAATCTGGAATATTGCAAGAATTTGCTACAATCTTTTATTACAAATAATTTACAACAGTATATATTACTGCAGTCTGGAATCTTACAAAGAATTCACTGCAATGAATTCACTACAAACTGGAATCTTATAAAGAATTCACTACGATCTGGAATCTTACAAAGAATTCATTACAATCTGGAATCTTACAAAGAATTTATCACAATCTGAAAGCTTACAAAGAAATCTCTACAATCTGGAACCTTGCGAGAATTTACTACAATCTGGAACCTTTTATACAATAAAGCATCATCTAGAATCATACAAAAAGTTCACTATAATCTGTAAATCTGAATCTAAGAATTTATTTCATAATATGCATCTTCCAACTGTAAAAGGATTTATTTCTTTTCTTCATCCAAATCTGCCATTTGACTTTATATTTTCACATCAAGTGGTGCATATTCCACAGATTCCTAGGAAACTTTCAATGCATCAAATTGCAATTTAGCCAAATTTGGAACTGGCGCATGTGGAGATTTGGGCTATAGCATTGTGACATGCATGAATGTATTCATGTACACCTGAATATCTCAACATGTAAACAGGCAAGAAGATAGACTGAGCTGATGTTGATCATCCTGGGGACTGGCCAACAGTGTATCCTGGAGTTGTTCAACAAATGGTTGGAGAGCTAATTATGTGAAATGATTAGCCCTTCTTATATCTCGGTGACGAGCGGTATTGTGCTGTGGGGCAGTTTTGCTCACTTAGGTTAAGAGATCCAAGACGGAACTGTTTAATACGAGACCACGGGGTGCCAGGGGTCGCTAATCCAGCATAGCTGTCGACTCCAAATTTGCTCCAGGGGTTGTGTAGTTTGTCGCAGCAGGGGGATTGAACTGCGGCCAAATTCGGTGAACGTCTGCGGACTGTCAAGAGGGGATGAACATTCCACTGAGGTTACTGGTTGACTTAATTTAATCATTGATTAGCCCACGCACAATATTAGCGAACAATCTGATCACACTTGTAGTGTATCAACGGGCGGGCTGATTGACTGACGCATTGTTGCCAGAAACTTGTTAACACTTTTGCCCTTGTTTTTGTTTTGCCTTTTTCCTTTCTTTCCTCATTGATACATTACGTATACACCCCAACATCATTTCAAGTCGAAGGTTCTCAACCTTTTGCTTTTCTAAAGCAAATTTATTTATTTTCTTACACGTAAATTACAACCCTGGTGAAGTGGATTATATATTTACTTGTATACACATGTAAACATTTTTCTACATCTATTGTACAATACCATTGATGTCATCCACAAGGTCATTGATAGATTTCTCTTTGTAACTTTGTGATGTAATTAAATGTACATTATAATAAAGTCATCTTCATTATTAATGGTAGGGAAAACTGCTAAGAGGATTTCTTTTTCTTCGATACATATTGTAGAACACTGGTTGTACATGTGTATTAGTCAACAAATAACATATATCTGAAACAGAAAATATTTTTCTGGGGAAAGACCGTCAGGAAAAATTGTTCAGTAATGCAGCTTTGTTTTCTTTCCTTCGTCATGCCCTGCAATAGGAATATTCAGTTAACAGCTGTATATTCTAATACATATAGACAAATTTAAAGCTGACAACATGCTTCTTGATCAAGGAGGTAACTTTGCTGGACATTTTTTTAATTTTTGGGGGGGAAAAAGTTTGATGTGCATGGTTTAGAATGACACAATGTTGACATGAAACTAAAGATTTTCTTGCCTAACACTAGTTTCCATGATGAACTTCTTTCATACGGTACCTTGGCTTGCAACAATGTCATTCAAGTTATATTTCAATTCCCTTTGGTTTCCAGTGAGTTTGATCCAAAGCCCTATGGGTAATGAACATGATGACCACTTGACTGGGGGAGGTGACAGATTAAACTGCTCTGGTTATATATATTTCTATGGCCTCCCCTTGTGATGGAGAGCTAGGACATTGGGTATATTGAAGGAAGAGGGGTGAATTAGGATAAACCACTGATCCTGGTTCAACTCTTATCATGTGATCTTCCAGCATGTGCTCTGACTGGCTTGACTTCACTTTTGCAAATTCTCCATGGGAACAATGGACAAATCCTTTTCTTATTCTCCATGAAGCTTAAATCTAACATGTACACTAACAAGTTTATAGCCATATAGCTGCTAATTAGACCCTTGCCTGAATTCCTGGAGCTATATTTTATGCCCTTTATATCTTCAACATCAATATATGATTGTCTCATCCAAAGTTCTATTGTTATTTGATCAACAACTTTGAAAATTACATGGGAAATGGCCCTTTATCTTTAATATCTTAGGTACTATTTGATGGACAACTTCCATATCTACGTGGAAAATGCTTATTACCTTGTAGATGTGCAGTGTGGGTTTTCTCCCCGTTTGGTGATTTTCCACAGAGTTATGTCCCTTTATTGATGACATCAATGTATGCTACATGTATATAGTACATTGTTGCCTGGGCTGTAACACCCTTGTTAATTGTTAAACAAGTTTGAAACTTAACTGAAAAATTCTTGCAGATGTGCACTTTCAGATTTTCTGATCATTTTGATGATTTTCTCCAGAGTTATGACCTTTTATCTTCAGCATCAATATATAATTGTCTGGCCAAATCTTGATTACTACTTGACTAACAACCTTGAAACTTACATGCACGATGCTTCGTTAGTTGTAGACGTGCACTGCCAGGTTTTTTGCCCTTTAACTTCAACATCAATATACGCTTGTCCGGTCCATATCACCGATCACTTCAAATCTTACATGGACCTGGAAGATGCTTAGTTACTGCGGATGTGTACAGTCAGGTTTTTTTTACCCCTTTTGGTAATTTTCCACATACTTATGGCTCTGTACTGATGATATCAGTCTATGCTATTGTACTATCTTGTCCTGTCTATTTCTTCCCTATTAATTGGTAAGAAGTTTTAAATTTCATAGTAGATGCTAAGTATCATGTAGATCTGCACTGACATAGTTTCAATACTTGTCCCTAGAGTTATGGCCCTTTATCATCAACATCATTAAATTCTGCAAAGTGTAACATTTTTGAGCAGAGTGTAAGTTTTGAGTACTTGGCGAGGGAGGGAGTTTGATACTTCACTTTGGGAATGATCACCATTATATAAATATGAACTGTCATGTTTTTACCCTGCAGCCTGGAAGGAAGGGAGAGGGAGGGCGCATGCATCCAATCAATCAATCTCTGATTACTTCTGTGCTGTGTTTAATGCAGAGACTGGAGTATTTGTTAGGACCCTCCCCCACATTTGTACTGAGCTATAGTTTGCAAAAATAAACCTTTCTCTTGACTAGATAACTGTGTTGTATGTTGGTCTTTGCAGATGTTAAGTCTGGTATTACTGTCACAAATTGAGGTTTAACAGATATTTGCAACAGTACATGTAAAACCTGAGCATTAAAGTTTGTAAATATTAAAAGATGACATGGTATTCCATGTTAATTCCACTTCTTGCTTATCAATATAATCTAATAACATTACTTTAGAAATTCATACATGTATACAAATGTATTTAATCACATTCAATGTAACATAAAAAATCCTAGATTGCTCAGTTGTAGTACTTAAGTCTGCAGACTCGAGTACTACATGTACAACTGAGCGATCTAGGAGTCCAGGTGTTCGCGAGACGACCAATAGCGATAACGTAGTAGGGAGGGAACAATTTGCTGCTATTAATGCAATATTTTTAGCTGACTAATCCGATGCAGAGATTAAATCAGATGGTGTTAGAATTCTCAATTAACAGCTTCATTAACTTTGGGTTAAATGGAAATGTTGTGTTTGGTTGAAGTAAATGTTGAGTAACACTTGCTTACTTCTTACTAGTAGTACATGTACAGGTAAGTTTACTAAAAAGTTGACATATCTAGGGTAAGACTTAGGGTAAGACCTAGATTACAAGAAGGTTAGGGGCGGGAGCCTAGGTTTAATTGAATGAATTCCACTCCATTCAATATAAATGTATGGGATTTTCCTATATCTTAAAATGAAACACGCTATACATGTACCAGTATATTTGGACAGATATTCAACTCCATTCCATATAAGATTTCCCTATATATTAACAACAAACAATACATCTGTATACTTGGACAGGCATTGAAATGACAGATGATAAATTATATATTGCACAGGTACAACGTTCTTTATTACAAAACAGTTAATTATATCTTCATTAAAATTTCCATTCATCAACCATGTGCAGTTTTAAATCGATATGCTTCCTAAAGATATATTGTACTGGGTAAAACGAAAACATGCTGTGTATATAATTATGTGGGTAATTGTGTGAAAGTGCTCCCTGGATGAAAAACGACTGTGATTTCATGGCCATTGTTGTTACTTGATCACGCTTTGAAATGTATTGTGTCAATTTCCTCATTCTGGATGCACTTTCTCCATACAGCTGAGCAGTATTCGAATGATTCGGCCATGATTCATGAGCATATAATTAGCCCTCGTGGGAGGGAGGAGAATCACCAGTCTATTTTGGAGTACTTTTGAAACTGGAAGTGAATTCTGAAGATTTTCCAGTTGTCCAATTTTATTTCTTTTGGCTCTAGTGTTTTATCTGGTATAATGTACAAATTTTCTCACATGTTATGAAGAAGAAAGCCATCCTATATCACTTATTCTTGTGAAAGTCTTATTTTTTAAATTTATTTTCAAATTAAATTATTATAGATATGGAAAGTCAGGGCTTCGTGTTTAGCGCGAGTGATAGCTCACCTGCACGCAAACACTCGCGTAAATTCATGTCATGAGAGTGATTTTTAGTTCACGTAAACTGTCATATTTTATGTTGTATTATATTGCAACCACTCGCCTGACTTTCATATACGCTCTCCTAAATATTTTGACGTGAGCTATTTTTAGCTCGCGCACTAATTCTAAACACGAAGCCCTGGAAAGTGTGAAATTTATTGATGAAAGAAATTTCAGGATATTGCATTAATATCAAGATATGAAGCATATAAAGTTGGAGGTAAAACCAATGCAGACATCGGCATAAAATGGGTGCTGAGAGGATTCTATGTGCCTCCAGTGCATGCACGTACCTTTATCATTCTATCGATTCTCGCTGGTTTTGTAGCAGCAATTAAAATCGCAATGAGAAGAATTCTAGCAGATTTTTAGAGGAGACTGTTGGTAACTATCCAATTTAGGACAACACAAACTATTAGTGAAGGCATTCCTAATTTGTCAAAACTATCAACAATGGGGACTGTCTATTAATTAGTTGTCAGGCCATCATTAAATTCATGTTGATTGCTGCGTTGGCTGTTATCATTGATAAAAAGAGGCGGTGTAGAGTTTAGAAGCTTTTGTTCAATTGATGAATTACCCAAACAAGTTCCCGCTGTGGACAGGCAGGCAAACTGCTGAAGCGGAAATAATTGCAAGGAATTTTTAATTGAACCGAGTGTAATGGTCAATCTGATTCTTCAAGTCTGTGAACAGTTTGTAGCTTGTCATGGTGCCATCATGGACCCTACACTGTCAGCACTCTGTCAGTACAGAGTCCATGTTACCATATGATTATTGTGAAATTTTGGGGTCTCGAATCTGTCATTTTCAAAATGATTGAATAATTTACATGTATGGTTATCCCTCCAATCATTCAATCACTCTGTCAAAATTCTATCACCCTTAATTTAGGGGGCAAAATTCAATCGGCTGTTCCAATAAATGTGATCACCTTCAAAAGTCACTGAAATAATGAAGAAATAATAGATTATCTGCATGAATTTGAACCATTTTGTTGTAATAAATCTGAATTTCACCTGAATTACTAGAGAGATTACTGTATATTGTGTTTCAGTCTGACATTCGAAGTTGCAGGTGTAATTCTCCATAATGTCTAAACAATCAGTTTACATACATTGGCCGTTGCTCTTGAAAGGGGTAATATATTCAGAATGTGATTGGATTAATATATGTAATCTTTATATTCCCCAAAATAATAGGTAAAATAATTCATGAGAAAATACACATACACATAAATTCCTACTTTCATTATTTTATGGATCATATTTTATGAGAGCGTGTATTTCTATGGTTTAAATCAGTGCTGTGCAATTTTCTTTCAAAGAAGTTTTGTTTATTTCAGCTGATGGCAGCCCTCAGTGTTCCGAGTACACAAGACCCGAGTATTTAAGCAATGGTCACATGGAAGGTAAAATTGTGATATTTTTTGTTCATTGGTTGAAATACAAATACTGAGAGCTGATTAGTGTAGATTGCATGTTTATGTTGTCTGAATTCCAATATTTCACATCGTGAAGTTTTTGCATCGTACAATTCCGTGTGGAAAACATAATCATGTTCTTGGACAAAATCATATCATTCATTATAAATCATAATCATATTTAAAAAAAATAATCATTACAGGTTATTGGCTTTTTATCAGCTCTATATCCATTTCAACTGCCAATTCTGACTCATTATTCATCTTTGGCTAAAACTATCTCGGTGTTCATTGATCAAAGCAACCTCAAAAGTCATTGGTCTGTTAGCTATCTGCTCATCAGGCAGACCTACTCAAAAGCTCATATATTGAATGTATCTCAAGGTTCAGTAGCAGAATTTATGATTTGGGAAAAAAATTAAAGTTAATTGCTAGAATATTTATTACAGTAAGTATATTGACTGTCTTTCAAATAGCAGGATAATATAAAGCATATGTAATGTTCTTGTGAAATATATGCCAGTTATCCCTAGCCTAGGTGCTATTTCCCTATCTACAAGCATAGGGAGAACCCTATCTTCAACCATAGGGACAACTGGGATTGCAACGACCCAAACTGATTTCCACCACGGACTGCACAGAAGCTGGATTGCTGTTGAGTGAGGTGTGTCCATTGTTACTGCATTAATGTGAGAAAGGCTCATTTCCATTGACTGGGAAAGGCTTATTTCCATTGGCTAATGCTGTCTCATTCATATGGCAAACCTATCTCATACTTCAATGACTGAAACTATTTATTTGAATAGGTCTCTGGCTGCTTAATCGGTGAATCTGCTATCAAATTAAATATTCTCACTTGAAGCTATCATTTGTGAGTGAACAAAACTATCAAGACAGATTCCTCAATATGGTAAAATCACAAAAAAATCTGTTTCATATCTGAATATTCATTGATTAATATTACTATGTTGATATTAACTGGGACAATCAGATCGGGATATTGGGATGTGTTTATACATGTAGTCCAAAGCTACTCAGAAACTTGTTTTATTGAAGTTTGTTTGCTGTGTTAAAATTGAATAACAGCAAATCTTGGCAGGTAAAAGTTGAAATTTGTGGGAAATTGTAAAAGGTGAATGTCGCAGTATCATTACTCAAGTAATTGCTGTCAACGCTCTCTGGGCAAAGCGATTTATCTTGGTGTCAGGTTTTATAATATGACAAAGTGTGCAGAGATTGATGACTGGCTGAAGTATGGTAACAATTATGGCTTCAGTTGTTTGTGGCCTGACAGTTTTAAACTCCGTTCATTTCGCTGACAGTATGGCTTCGGCAGGATAACAAGCTGTAAGGGCTGTGAAAAATGGCATGCTTGAATAATGCAGATGGCATTTTGTTGACGGCAAAAACTCCTGAAAATTCATTAATATTCATAGCCGAACAGAAATTGTCAATCTCTGCCATGATGGGTACTTGTAAGGTTGAGTGGTCACATAAAGGACTCAAACTTGGCGGAGGAATATTAATTACTTCGTCAGATTCCTCGTAAGATATACATGTACATTATCGGTACATCCAAGCAAGACTGAATGTCATCGGTGAAAAAAAGGATACAATATATCATTGGTTCATGGCCAAAAACAATGTAAATTTGATAGTAAGTTTGGTCTTGCTGGATTAACCAATTTTTAACCGGACTAAAAACTTTTCATGGTCTCTTACTGGAAGGAATTTTCATATTTCAATCTTCAAATCAATGAAATGGAGAATTACACCTGCAATTTGTTTTAATGCAATACAAATTAAAATTTGTAACATAAATAAGTTTTTTTCTGTATAAATAGATGAACTGAAAATGAATCCATAAAATGAACGTATAACTTGATTAATAATCTCTATCTTATTGCTTGGATATGTTGTAGCTTCAGCAATGAATAAATGAACAAAACTATTGGTTTACCTGGATGACATGTATGAGGTGGAAGGTTTGATCATGGGGATTGTAAGATAGCATAGTTAGAAATTCTATATTCCTAGAAGCTGCATTCTGTCTCTAATTGACTTTGGGATAATGGGTTATAATTAAGAGCTGTCATTTCTAACCAAGCTCTATAACTGCGACATCAACTGATAAATCAGGCCTAATTTTTCCATCACCGACAAAACTTCTTTGAAATTTGATCTTGACAATATCTGAAATTAATTTTTAAAAATAATGATAGCTAGGGAGGCTGCTGGTGGCTTCTGTTTGTCTCTTTTACTCAGTTTATGATGGCCATAAACAAGTATAAACCATTGCCACGGAGATTAAACACTAAATAAAGCACAGTATGAATTAATTTCTCACTTATGGTACATGAGATACTTTGTACATGCATGCACGGACCTGATATCTATTGTAAAGTTGTTTTCTCTTTAACCCAGTCTCATTTCAGATAAGATATAAATTCGTCATTTTGAAGAAGGAAATGTTATATGTTTTTTTTAACTGTTGTGTGATATTATCCTTCCCAATTCAAACACCTGAGCTACAACTCCCTCACTTCTATCTTATTATAAATATATGTGGAATATAAATATCCTGATTACTTGTATTAACTCTCTGTGTGCTGTATCTGTACTTAAGTACATGCAGATAGGTGATCAATTCAGTGAATATTGCCTGTTATTGGCATAAATGAGTGGGGATTTCCCCCAAAAAATCAATATATTATATAATGTTTAAACAGTTTGGAGAATCTCCTTTGAAACTGTGTAGATGATTAAAAGTATATCTCTGCTTCATTGATGTTCATGACAGTGTTAATGACCATTTGGAACTGTAATAAAATCAGTGCAGAGGGTGTTAATTCCAAACAAATCCAAAGGTTAATATGTTATTGTTAATGATAGGATAATACTTTCCTGGTAAAGCGACCAAGAAAAGCAGAGATACATATACTGTAGTACTGTGTGGGTGGATGAGATTGGAAGCTTTGATTTTCAGATTAGGACACCAGATGACCCACAGTGAATACAAGCATTCTGAACCACTCATCCATATCAACTTCCACAAAATAATGTTATGATCACCTGTCGTTTTTGGGACTCAGAAAATCACTTTCGGCGATTAAATATTTGAATCATTTACCACAATCTAAACATGACAAATGGTTCCTTTACTGGGAGTGTTATCTCAAGACCATGGAATCATGATCTTTCATTTAAGATTAACTCCTCAATAATTGTATAGCTTTTATGTCAGGGTTTTTCACATTTTCTAGCACATGTTTGGATGAACATTTAAATTAGTGTCAGTGAATGTGAGAACGTCACAGGGTTGAATCTTACATTGTATATCCACAGTAAGATGGCAATCTTACATTGTATATCCACAGTAAGATGGCAATCTTACATTGTATATCCACAGTAAGATGGCAATCTTACATTGTATATCCACAGTAAGATGGCACTTGAAGTCATCCTAAATCAATGACATTTATAGAATTTTTATTATTAGCTATTGGTAATTGTACCTTGTTGCTTGAAATAAATTGGGGCTTGCCTACAGGTATAATAGCTTTTCCAAAGAAACTTGACTCTAAAGGTGAAAGAGAAATCCACAGGGGATGGCTGTTAGAATGTGCGAGGTAGTTTGTTAGGAGAAGGGAATTTACTGGAAGGTATAGTACACGAGGCCAGAGATAATTAAACCCCCTGGGATGAAGAAATCATTGGGAGATTTCGACTTGAGATGTTTTCCAGCGTGGTCACCTCTAGGGAGTGATGTGCAATGAATTTTCTCTGGATGAATTTTCGCTGGGAGTCAGCTCGTGCTTGCCATGACAGGGACTGTGAGTCCCTTTGTGCTGAGACCAGATTGTGGCAATTTTCAGCCAGCTACTCCACGCACCACCAAAATGAATAGAGCGCGTAAATCAGGCCCTACAACAACTCATTGTGTTCTGTTCGAACTCTATCGTGTTATTATCGCCCTCTGCATTACAACGTACTCGAGTGGCTTTTAACGCAGGGAAAATCACAGCCACATATGTTAGCTGTCCCCATCACATATGGCCTCGGGTTTGGGGCTGTGCTATCATGGGAATTGAATCTCCTTACTTCATTGTTAATTCAGTAAACTTATTGTATAGGGACCCGCATGGCATGTTTCTTCATTTCATTTCCCATACAATCGGGGTGGGGGATCAGATTTTCTCCCATGATGCAATTGGATGAGATGATCATCTTGTAAGAGTTGCCCACCAAAGTTACCTAGTTGTCAAATTCAGAGGTGCTCGGGGTTCTGTTGCACTCTTTCTCACTCCTGACAAAAAGACAGATAAAACATTCTCAGAAATTTTCACCATTGTCAGTTTTTCCTTCTAGAGTAAAAGCATTCGCCTCATTTTGGCCTCGGGTGACTGCCATCTTTGTTAGCTGCTAATTGGGTGTTTACCGCTTCTCTAATCCTCTTACACTGCTGGTAATACCAGCCATCATGTTGGAGGATTCTTGGAGGCAGACACCTAGATGGAGTGTGCGCAGGATTAATCTATCAAGTCTCGGGAGCTTATGTCAATATTCATACCCCTTGGCTATATTCTCTTTTATGCCCCGGCATGTTTTCTAAACATCCCCAAAAATCAAATATCACAAATGGATTAGCAGGACATTATCTCGCCATAATTTGACTGAAACTTGGACAAAATTAAATAATGACAAGGAAATTGGATGGAAAATGTGACTAAACTCCAACCTGTTTTTACTTCTTGCCACTTTGTTATAGCAGATCTCTCTATTGTGACAATTTTGAGCTGATGTGTACTGATAGCTTTCATGATACCACTGATCAAAATGATATTAAACTGTTTCTGTCTTCACAACAATTACATATATGTATTTGTCTTTTTTACAGTCTTTACAATTAACAACTGAAGCTGTCTTTTATCAGTGTGATTCATGTATATGTATTTCAGCAAGAGTCCCGGAAAATACACTGATGTTTCAATAAGAGTTCTGGAAAATAGAGTGATGTTTCAATAAGAGTCCCGGAAATAGAGACTGATGTTTCAATAAGAGTCCCGGAAATAGTGATGTTTCGATAAGAGTCCTGGAAAATAGACTGATGTTTCAATAAAAGTCCTTGAAAATAGACTGTTGTTTCAATAAGTGTCCTGGAAAATAGACGTTTCAGAAGTCCTGGAAATAGACTGATGTTTCAGTAAAAGCCTGGAAAATAGACTGATGTTTCAATAAGAGTCCTGGAAATAGACTGATGTTTCAATAAGAGTCGCAGAAATAGACTGATGTTTCAATAAGAGTCCCGGAAATAGAGACTGATGTTTCAATGAGAGTCCCGGAAATAGAGTGATGTTTCGATAAGGATCCTCGAAAATGGACTGATGTTTCAATAAAAGTCCTGGAAAATCCTGTTGTTTCAATAAGAGTCCGGGAAATAGACTGATGTTTCAGTAAGAGTCCCGGAAATAGACTGATGTTTCAATAAGAGTCCCGGAAATAGACTGATGTTTCCATAAAAGTCCTGGAAAATAGAGTGATGTTTCAATAAGAGTCCCGGAAATAGACTGATGTTTCAGTAAGAGTCCCGGAAATAGACTGATGTTTCAATAAGAGTCCCGGAAATAGACTGATGTTTCCATAAAAGTCCTGGAAAACAGACTGATGTTTCAATAAGAGTCCCGGGAAATAGACGGATGATAATGATATAATTTCTGCTACACCCATGATAAATTCACCATATAATTCCATTACTGCATATGAACGTTCGATCTCGCAAAAATTCATGGTCAAATTTTGATTAACCAACTATAATAAAATTTGATCACTGAAATTGGATCAATCTTCCTCTTCTTACATTGTCTGATTTTGCACCATTCTATCCATATCCTGTCCTAATACACTTGGTCACCCTAACCAGCGGGCTGGCAATTGTATTTATTGTAATGTATGTCAGAATTATTAGGGGATATACTATAAGCCAGTAATGCAGAGCCAGAGTTTGGTGCTCCAGCAATTGTCTTCAAGCCTATAGTTAATGGTGAACTTCGCTCATAAATGCTCGTCAGTGTGGATGCAAACGTACACTTTGACGTCAAAGGGCAAGTTCACTTTCCAGGTTAACGCTATGTATTAATTAGCTATTTGGAATAACAGATTTGTATATAATGGTTAAGTCCAATTAGTTTACCTGAAATAATGAAACCTGAAACTCCCCATTGGCTCGTCCTACTTTTCTCTGCAAACGACCCTTGTAATTATTTGAGCAATGAATTGATTTTTGATCTGTATTGTCTAGTATTAGTGTTGTCGTTGTAAGGTGAGTGGACATTGTTTCTTGTTCCATGTCATCGTTTCACTTTGATAATCCCCCTTATTCTCCATTCTACCCATACAGGTGTGCCATACCCGTATTCTGAGAACCACATGCGTATGTTGTATCATGAGAATCAGACTTATCTCGAGCGCTTTAGGGAAAAACAGAGGGAAAGATATGAAGGTGAGTTTTCACAATACATTCTGTCAATAAATTTGAATAGAAAGAGAAAAAAAGAAGAAAAAAAATGACATACGACTATAAAATCAATGTTTGACTGCAGTTCATTCAAACAATATCCATAGTACAAAACATTTTTCAGAACAGTGAATTATAGACACAGACAGTGATCATAACATTAGATTTAACTCACAGTGAATTATAGACACAGACAGTGATCATAACATTAGATTTAACTCACAGTGAATTATAGACACAGACAGTGATCATAACATTAGATTTAACTCACAGTGAATTATAGACACAGACAGTGATCATAACATTAGATTTAACTCTCTCTCCTTTTTTCCTGCTAGGAGTGAGAAAAACAAAATAACTGGAATATTGAGAGTTTGATTACTGTAACCTTCAAGGAAAAGGCTTGGAAGATCAGACAATATCCAGTCCAGAAATCACAACAAATTGAATTTTCTGGCAATTTAGTAAGATTTGCAATAAATATGTCAGGTTCCTACTCCATGTAAGAATGTAACAGACAATGCATACAGTAGCCAAATTTGGAGACAACAATACCTCTCGACTTGAGCGTTTGCACAAAGACTCTGACAATAGCTTCCTATTGAAGTATCTACCACAAATTAATTGCGAGTTTGATAGAAATTTACTAAGTTGCGCATTTCAGGAGGACTTTTCTTAACAATGGTATTAAACTGAAACTATAAAAGCAACAGGATTCAATTGACATGATTGTTTTCCATAACAAGGTACCAAGTTGTTACTAAACACAGTAACAATGAACTAACATGATTGTTTTCCAAAACAAGGTACATGTACCATGTTGTCACTAAACACAGTAACAATGAACTAAAACAGGGGTTGAAATGTTTAAAAAAAAATTACCGTTCTCAGGTTACGGGTGAAAATATTTCTACCAGTCTCCTTCCAGTGACAGTAACCTGAACGTGCTTACGATACAAAATAATAATTTTCTTCTTTGCTTTGTAATGTCATATAAATATTACAAAAGCATTTTAAGTACATGCTTAGGCCTGATGAGAGTAATTTGTGTCTAGTTAGTGTTTTGAGCGAATATGAATTATCCGTAAGCAAAAATTTTTTTTGGCTACTGGGCACTTGAGACAAATAACTTACTTTTCCACCTGTCTCATGCAAACAGTTTTTGTCAGAGACCAGTGGACAGGTGTTAATTTTGACCCCTGACTAAAATGATTTTGAGAGTTATATTCCTTTGTTCTAAAGACTTTCATTTCAATTTGTTGATTTTATTTTCCACCCCTCAAGCCCTTGACAGACCACTGTACATTAATTCTCCATGTTGGCCATGACATGCCATTTTGTTAATGCATACAATGCTTGGGGAAAATGGTGTACCTGTATCATCTGTAAATATGTGACTATCCTTCTCTAAATTAAACCTAATCTACAACAAACAGAAAATTAAAACACAATGATACATCTTAATCTTTTCCACTCAGTCACATCTCAGGCATGGTTCAGTGGACCAAGAACAAGCCTCAGATACTGAAAGTGAAAATGATCAAATGTTGCTGAATAGTGTACAAACTGTTGATTCGCAATAATTTATTAAGGTACCCACTGCAACATATGTTGAAAATTTTTACAAACCAGTCAATGTGTTGCAGTGTACAATTGTATGTATTGATGTTAACCCTTGACCATCATATTCATCTGTACATAGTAGTAATTTACATGTAATAATTTTATTGTCATTTACTGTCAAAATTACAGAGATCAATCTGTTCCACTGACCATTGTTTCCTTTTTGTCAAAATAAAATATAAGTCTCTGGTAAAAAAAAAATCATGTGGGTACAATACATGTATGGACATATACACTAACATCGGTACAGTTGTAACATTTGTGGCTGGAATGATAAGTGATGACACATCAAATGTACTGCATACAAAAACTAATTTATAACTCACTAACCTTGAGCTTGAGAGCAATCTTCATACAGAATGACTTTCACCGCAGTAATATTTATTATCTTATGATCGTATCAAAAGTTTTAATCAAAGAATTTGGCTGACATTTTTTGACCACAGAGATTATATTTCCTTTTCTTTTCACTGTTCCTTTTCAGCATTGTAAGTTGTTATTACTTTCACCGCTATAATCCCACGTAATAAGGTTAGGATGTGCTTTCTTAATACCCACAATCCTCGCCCATTCATCTCCATGCGGCCTGTCATAATTGAGCAATTGGGGATAATACTGGCTTCATTGACTTCCATGAAACCAAAATTTGATACACTCGGGTCGTGAAAAATGGCCACGAGAAGCGACAATAAACAGACCTAGGCTTTATTAAGGCTGAGCTCTGTGATCGTAATGAAGTTTATTTTGAAGCCTGGATACAATTAATTCCCCAATAAATCATGCAAATTCTGACTAGCCTCTGAACCCATACCTGTAGCTTATGGAGGCTGTTCGCTTATAGGCCCTCGAGTTCCACGCTCCCTAGTTTATTCCCTGTTCTGACCATAAATCAGGGACTGCCATAACCTTACGCTCCATCTATCATCCCCATATAGCCGTCTATAACATTTCGCCTCGATCGTAATCAATCGCAATCTCCCATGGCTTTGTAAAAAGCTAGCTGGTTGTGTGTATTGTTTGTACTCCTTTATTATGTAAAAACGATACTCTAACCATAATGATTTATTCTTGAGGACAGCATATGCAAGATTACCACTTGACATATAGAAGTGTACAGTATGCACTTTAGTTATGCTATCTTTTAGGTAGTTTGAAACCAAAAATAAAAAATGGATTTTGCTAGTGAATTTTCTGTCACTCCTCAGTTGACAGTACTAATATGACCTGAAATAAATTGAAACTCCTGTTGAATATTACAGTTTTTATGGAGAGAGAAACTGGACACACTATTTCTATACTGAGAAATGAATCTAAACCTGAAGGTCTAAGTATCACATATCACATGCAAGTACTTCTGCTACTCTTGCTGGAGAAACAGAAAAAAAGAGTCCCTCAATGGCAGTAAGTTTCACAGATTAGACAGTTAATGACTGGTTGTTCACTTCAGGCTCCTGATCGATGGACCTGTTTTTTTTATGACTACAGGTTATGATGTTCCCGAATTCACATTTTGAACAATCTTTCCATAATCACAGGATTATGTCCATATAATGTGGATATTGAGCCATACATTACGCAGAGTAGAATTTGCTGCTATCCTGTTATTTGTCGCCATTTGTCCACGATGATTGCCCCTTTGCGCTTGATATAAAAACCATCCTGTCTTTGTGTGCGCTTATTCATTTTTATTGGCCCTTATTAGTAGAGGCTTTATATTTGGTCACCCTGAAGAAAAGTAAAGATATAATCCTCAATGCTTCTGTGAGATCCACAGCAGTTTTGTTTTCAAAAATCTGTCCCATTCAAGAGGCTAATTACTTTCTGCCTTCAAAACTGTATGAAAAAATCACAGGAAACAGAAAGATACAAAAATAAAGAGATTTGTTCAAACTGTTATCATAAAGTCAATGATCATAGATGAAATAGGAGACATGCCTTTTGCTCTTGTAAATTACTTTATAAAAGTGTGCTTGAATTAAAAATGTGCCAAATTGAAACTAAACCCTAATGCCCCCATCTAATTAGTGGGGTGGGGGGGGGGGGAGGGATTAGATATAGCAATCTCTCTGCCCATCCATGCATATGGTCAAACTTGTCCGGATGATATTTCGGATAGTATTTCTTTGACAACTTCTAAATTTACATGGAAGGTGCTTAGAACCTTACAGATGTGCAGTCAAGTTCTTTGACTCATTTTGATGAATTTTCACAGTAGTCCTTTCTCACATTTGTCACAATTTCATGTCCATTCCATATCTCATTCACTATTTGATGAACAACTTTGAAACTTACTATCAGACAATGCTTTGTTTCTTGCAGATGTGCACTGTTTGTTTTTTGTTTTTTGTTTTTTTTTGTTTTTTTTGTTTTTTTTGTTTTTTTATCAATTTCAATGATTTTCCACAGAAATTATGGCCCTTCATTGTTGACATCAAGAGATGCTATAGTATATTCTTTTCTGGGCTGTATCTGCCTTATTAGTTGGCGAAGAAGTTTAGAAGTTTAAAAGTTTTGTATTAGATGCTTTGATAGTGTCATGTAGGTATTCACTGTTCAATGATATTCTCCGGAGTTATGACCCTTCCATCACCTACATCATCATATTTGTTACTGTTTATTTCCAGACTTCCAAGCATGAATATGGATAGTATACGAAGTACAAAACTTGTGACCTTTAACTTTCATCAGAATAAATTGTGTTCCTGGACATAAAATATGTTAAAAATAGAAAAAGATGACTAAAAAATGTGGCATGAATCAATTTAGTATGTAATCCAAGACTATCTTGATCATGCTGATTGAAGCGGTTCTGTCGTGGCTGGCTCTGTGAAATCATCTCAGATTTACGTGACAATGAAATGCACTGGGTTGGGATGTCATATAAAAGAAATCATTCAGAAAATAAACCCCCCTGATTACCAGCACTGCCAATTAATTTACACCTTTGTCGAACTCGCCATTCTAACAACTGCGAATTCACACTCGTCTCAAATTTCCCCATTCTACTGGGATAATTGGTTGTTGAGCGCCCGTTCAATGCCCCTGGTCGAGAAACAGTGGAGCCTCGTAGACGTCACCATGGACCCTTATCAATCATCTGCTGACGTTTTCTACTATCCCTTCACAATCATCCATTCAGCACCCGCGTAACATGATCAGGACAAAAAACGGCGAAGGTGTTGCCTGTCGAGGGGTTCAATGTTTAATGAGACGTAGATTTCAGCGCTTGTTCGAGTAGTCTAGAATAGTTCAACTTCTAGAAATTTCTAATCTGCATATTTGTGGTCTACAGGTCAGCTTGTTTTGATTATAGTAAACAACGGAATTTTACTCATTTGATTAACTTTCTAAAATTTTTGCAGATGATCAAATTGGGGTATAATATCCTTTCACTTGCATTTGTAATCTTAGAATTTTTCCTTCAATCTGTGGTAAACTCTTCAATAATTTAATCAGAGGAAGTACATTATCCCATCCACGGCTGATTGGAATGGAATGTTAATGAAATCATATAAAACAGCACCCCTTCCTTATGTAGTTTCTTCCACATCTAGGATCTTGGATCAAATCTTTTAGGTTCATAGCGCGATCATAATTCGAGACAAAATTTGAAGGTGATTGAAGTTAATAGAGTTATTGAAGTAATTACAATACATGTACCATACTCATAGTAATAATTATTACTTATTTCTTGAGTACTATGACTATGTATCAATTCTTGTTGATTAAATCATTAAATCCTTATCGATCATGTTACTTTGTTAGGGGATGATTGTTCTGGGAAATGTTCACACCCTCTTTGATCATTCCTAATACATGTAGGTGGACCGTTTTGTAAAAACAATTCTATGGCCGACAGTATTCTCACATCCACATTATAAAAAATGATCTCTGTGCAATAGAAACTTCCATGACATAAAGTGTAAAAAGAGTAGCCATTTAAATGTCATAGTTGTACCAAATTTCTCTTAGGTGTCATGCAAACTGGTCATCCATCCAGACAGAAAAAAGTGAACAAAAGATGAATTGTTCCTTAACAATTTTGTGTCATTATTTAAGCCTGTGAAGTTCATGCGTTCATCATCATGTCTCCCTGACCATCGAGATGTCATAATTGACAAATTGCCTGATACCTAGCATGAACCTTGTATGGTTGCCCTGGCAATATGAAATATTATCTGCCTTCCGTAAAATCAGATTGTTTCTTTGTTTTAATGTTTCACTACTTCATAATGTAATGCGAAGAGTATATTGGGACATCATGTGTGGCAAACAAAGTGTAATATATAAATAATATTCCAGTACAAAATATTTATTTAAAAATACTGTACAATTATATCACAATTTGCCATTCCTCATTCCATACAAATCCTGTAATCAGAATTACAGGCCATCAAGCGACTCCTATATTTCCTATAATTCCTATATTTTCTAGACTTTCCCATATGTAGGCCAGAACCATAGATATTTCCTATATTTTGAGTTTTTCTCATGAAAACTTCCACCAATGCTATGAAATGAGTCAAATTGGTGTTAGGAAATACATTACGTAATATCAGAAAATTTGTTTGCCTTGCTGCGCTTGACAAACCCAAAATACAACAACATTTAAATATCTCATTGTTGAACCAAGCAGCAGAAGGGTCTCCTCAATCATCACCATGATGACCACATTCAGTGGAAATAGTTTGATTAAACTCCAGTAAACAACCAAGTTTGGAACCTACAATGTCGTAGTGACCCGTCTTACTTCCTGTATTTTAATAAGAAGAGGCCTATATGTCATCAAAATATTTGTACTTGTTGCCAATATTGAAAGAATCTAGGAGTTGGTACAAACTTGGTATGCAAATGATGCATGTCACAATTAAGGTACGGTAAGCTAGAGATAGTTAGGCAAACAAATAATGGCTAATATAATGTTCTCTCTTATAATACTCAGGACCCTGATTCGTTGTTTTCCATTAATATGCTTATTGATAATTAGATGCTACTGTTACCAATATTTACTGATAGCAAACTATTATTTCTGAAAATAATTAACTTTCTTGAAACAAAACTTGATATTGTGCATACTTCTATAAATTAACAATATAGTGTGTAGTTTTGGACATATTTGGGAATTGGTATAAAGTCTGCTCATTACTTGATGATGTCATCAAATCTCAATCCATAAATCACAGATTTTGCACTTAAGTCTAAACTTCAATATCTCTGCAACTGTTTGGTTCATCAACATGTGTTACACAGAATTTTCCTCAGCATTTTGAGCTTTGTTCTCCTAAAAATACAGACCATTTGGGTTTGACTTTTCGAGAAGGAGGGTCACTTCATGTGTCAAGAACTTGACCTGGAGCAATTCTGGTAGGAATGGGAGACATTTGACATGTTCAGTGACAAAACTGGACCTTGTCCACGGATGTCGGTTGCCAAAGCCAATGTCTGTGGGACTGTTGTGAGGTTACCAACTTTGGTTACCAAACTGTCTTATTATTGTGGGTATCTGAGTTGCATTGGTGGTCCTTATTTTATGTGATGTACAGGGCTCAGGATTGGGATATGGTAATCCCAAGTTTATCTATGATTCTATGTTGTCTATGCAGTCTCTAAAACCTGCTTGATCAAAGAGGACCAATATGGTACAACATAAAACTATTACCATTGTAACCAAGTGTCGTCGCTATATAGCTGAAATATTGCTGAACGCAACATTAAACTTGAATTCTCTCTCTCCCCTGTAACCAATTGATGATGGGTAGGGGTGGAGGGTATGGGTGCAGACCTAATCAACCCTCGCACCGAATTGTGTGAGACTCGCACATTTGGCATAGAACCTGTCTGTAAATTTCATAACTTTCCTGGACTTGGTTATATATAAAGTATCCATTTATAGCTTCCGTGAAGGGTGAAATGTATAATGATAGGCTGTTATATGAAACGAAAATGTGACTGAAATGACACCTAGAAATTCACATTTTTGCGGGGCTCGTATCTCCTCGGAGGATAATCTCACACCTTGGCAAAATTATATAACTGGAGAGGTGTGTGGGTGTGTGATGGATGAGGTGGAGGGCATGGGTGTATGATGGGTGGGGGAGGAGGACATGGGTGTGCGATTGTGGGAGTGGAGGGCATGGGTGTGTGATGGGTGGGGGTCGTAGGGCATGATTATGTGATGGGTGGGAGTGGAGGGCAGATCTAAAAATGTCATATGGTTACTTAAGCCAGTAAATTACAGTAAACTGGGGAAGATCGTCATGTAAGGATCTTCAAACCGGGAACACTGTGCAATACAGCTTGTCGAGTAGCTTTTCCAGGTTCAACAAGGTTCCCTACATGTAGTCAACTATTGTGTTTTCCTTACATGACGAATAGGCCGTAAACTGAGAGATAAAATATGTATAGAGAGAGGGAGCGAGAAAATTAGATGTAATGACATGTTCAGTAATATATATATATTTATTTTAGTATAAAGGACGACACCAGTATGGATGAGGTCAAGACCAATGAGGCATGCTTGGCAATTTCAACATTTTTAGAAGAGTTGAAAAATTCTACAATGTAGGCCCATGTGCTTTGCTGAAAGTTTTATCAGTTAATTGTGAACCAATCAAATCAGGAAAACTATAAGGATACCGGTACTAAAGTGGTTGAAAGTTGACAGTTGGGTAATTATATTAAAGAAAAAAGGATGATTCCATCTATCTTACATTACCTCAATGAAAGATAAAATTCCTTTAACAAGTGCTGTAAACAAAGTTAGGGTCATATTTAGCTGGAGTTTAAAGTCATTTCTGACTTTGAGTCATGACTGTTGGATATGGCTGATGTTTTATCCTCCCCAAAGGTGACTAATTTACAGCCGTTATGGGAATAAACTATCCAGAGTGAATGAGTTACAAAGAGAACCATCGTCAGAGCTGCTCTAGAACAAAGCCAAATTGTAGCTCAATTATTTCATCAAACTTAGTCCTTCCCGACGTGGTTATTACCCATAATGCTTATTTACAGCTTACCCTGGCTCAAAATATTTGTGCGAAGGGTCAATTGTAATCGTGCTCTTTAATTACGCAGACCATTGAGGGATTGTCTACGAGTGTGGATCACGCAGACAAACGAAACTTAATGTTTTTCGGCCTACTATAATGTAGAGATCGCTCAATAAAGACAGCAATTTTAAATAATAAATGAGATACATCAAAGGTAATTAAGCCTGTGTCAGAGATACATGAGGAGACAGCGAGGGGAGACTGGCTACACGCGGCAAGGCCGACGACCATCGCTGTGCGACCAAGACTGGGGCTTGGGGGGGAATAACAGGGCCCTAACGCTTCACGTGTAGGGACACAATGGCTCAGCTGGATAAAAGATTACTGTTAATAACATCGATTTAATGAGCTGTCTTGGTGGGCACCCAGTGCCTAACAAGGAGCAGCTATGATCATCACTCTGCCTTGCAGGTGTTTGGAGAATAAAGTAAATGAATTCTCGCATCTTGACAAGAACAACAATTAAACTGTAGACATATCACACATTAGTGATTCACATGTATTGTAAAACAATTGTAGAGATCATTGCTTGAAGAGTATTACAAGTCGCTCCCTCTGACCAATCTCTGTCCTACTCATAAAATATTCACCAACTGATTAGTGGTTTTACAATATTGATTGCAATATTGTCGACCCTTCCTAGCTGGAGAAGATACATGTAATCAGTTTAACCCAAATCATAGAACCATTTGATATCTATTTTGTTGTCACACTGACTGATGTTAAGCTCGGAAGAAAAGCCGTTAATATAACCCTATTACAGTAAATGGTCTTAATGCAACTACCTTAATACCGTTCAATCATGCAACCACAAAATTTCCCAGCCCTCATCAATCATATTCAGCTTAACATCTTAGAGAATTGAGGACAAACAAACTAGCTCCCCATTGGCCAATTCTGAAAGTGAATGGCATCCTGGGATATCTTCAAAACAGAACTGATTTGATTGGTCTGTTTGGGATTTCATAAATTGTTAATTGCCTGACTGGCCAGATTTGAATTGTTGACCGATAAACTTTCTGAACAATTAAGTTCCACTGGATTATTATTGATTCTGCCAAAATAAAGAATTTCTGGTTTTGAGTATGATCCATCCACTTCAAATTTCTTCAATTTTAACACAATTTCGTTTAAATGTAGTATGTGAATAAAAAAATGTTACACATGTATGTGACATAAATAAAAGTAAAAAATAATAATTAAAATGCAATCATTATTCTTTTGACAATTGATTAAATCTTGAAGTTGTTGAAACAGCTAATTTCTAAATTTTTGAAGATTTGAATGAAAATAAATGTGTCTTTTCAAATGTTGCTACATGCTGTACTACTGATTTACATTGGCAGTATATTTTGAATTTCTCATTTGGGACCAGATGCTCTTGAAATAATGCCTTGAACTTTATGTAGTCGAAAGAGCCATATTGATAGAAAGATTGAGCACAACTACTTCTCAAATTGCCATGCTAAAGCCAGGAGCAATCTATCTTGCCTAACAGCTAGTGCAACTACATGCTCTTTTCAGACTTATTTTGCTCAAATTTCACCATTTATTGTGGAAAAAAACTTATGATTTTGACAAATTGATGTGTTTTGATAGATGGTAAAGCTTTTACTTGAGTATCTATGAAAGCTTTTGGGTTACATTGCTTAGAGTTTGCGTCACGTTTTCCCCACTTTGTTTTGGGGTAATTATATGGTGAATTATCAAATTGAGTTTCTCTCTGAGCTAAGAGTCAGAATGATCACACCATCAGACAAACAAATTGACATTCTCATCCCAATCTAGAGAAATAATGTTTGTGATAGGCAAATTTGTTCTGAATAAGGCAATGGTATATACTGAGAGTACATGTATTTATGTGAGAGGTACCCAGACATTCTGTACAATGTAGAACTTTCTGTCCACGTTGGACCCCCAATTGCAAATACATCTTAGATGCTTTTAAGACAACTTGTTACTTAGTGACTGGACTGTCTTCGCCGGCAATTTAACTGTCCCTCTAAACAGGGAACACATCCTCGAATCAGTAGGGGTGAGTGAGTGAATGCATTTTACTGCTGAGATTCCCTGTTACTGTTCCTTTAAGCGCAGAGACTGCCGCGACAGCAGACAGAAATTTGTGTAAATTTGTCTCTGCTCCTTGCAGACCTTAAATTAGCAGCTTGTGGTAATTTGACTTCCATCATAAATTGGATTGCTCTAATTTGACGCTGTGTACTACCAGTGCAGGGGTTCCGTATGGCCTCGTGCTCAATGCCAAAGGGTTTCTACAGCATGGCAACACTGCTCAAGCTTGCTGTTAAATGCGTGAAAATGTTGTTTTTTTCTTGTTTTTTTTTGAAAGACCATTTGTTAGTGACATCCAAAATTACAAAAGTGTATTAGGAGAATGGTAATATTTTCTTCATGGCAAATCCTCTAATGATTCAATAACCCTATAAAAATTCAATCACTCCCAATTCTGTGAAAAATTTAAATTTAATCACCTCTGAAATTATTATCTGCATAATTCTGGACCATTTTGTTACCTTCCTGTTCTTATAAATTTGATCATTCGCTGATTTTATTGGAAAAATTTCACTCTTTGTGATTGAATTATTAGAGGAATTACAGTAAGTCATTATTACTAGTTAGTCATTATTACTAGTTAGTCATTGTAACAAGATAATAAGTTGCAATTACAAGACAAGTCGTTATTAAAAGTAACGAAGTAATTCCAGATACTAACTGTTATTACAAGATACTAATAATGACTTTGTATCTCTTAACAAGTATCTCATTATTGCGAGTTAGGGATTTGTAATAAGTTAGTATCTCAATATAATGATAATGACTTTGTGTCTCATAATAATGAGTTAGTACCTTGTAAGAACAAGTTAGTATCTCATTATAATTAATGAACTCATGTTAACAACATGGTATCTTATCATTAAGAGTTAGTATCACAATGTAACAACTTTGTATCTCATATTAATGATTTTTTTTATCTCGTAATAATGACTTGCTATCTCATCATAATGATTTGATTTCAATGACGTGGTATATGTTAAAAATATATGCATATTGTGAATGAAGGTATACAAGCCCTCAATCTCACTGTCAAATTTTCAATTGCAGTGTTGATGATTTGTTTGTCAGTTCTATTTTTCACAAACAAAAGGAATATTATTGCCAACCATTCAATATTGTGAAAATTAATACACCAAAAGCTAAGTGTGAGCTGGTCTATCTTACATCACATTAAATCTTTATGGTTTCTTCTTAACTACTTCCCATCCAGTTGATTTCAAATGCTATCAGTCAGATATACCAAAACATATATTTTAAGGAGTTTGAGGTATACATGTATTTATATACAAGATTGTTTGTGCATTTATTGTGGTACAAGTCCAAAATGACATCCACATTAACAGAAATTATGCACTTTTAAACTCACATCAATGAAATCCATGTATAGTTTTATTTGTTCCGTAAATTTGAGCTCTCAAAGAGAGTTTCTTTGAAGGGATCAACAGTTTCCAGTTTTACGAATGAGCCTGTTCAGTATTCAGCTTACTCAAACATCCATGATGTCAGCTGAAAATGATAATAGACTTAATATACAATGGGTAATCGAGGATTTTGCCAGTTACCTATTTTGTTCTCCTTTAATGATCACTTTGAAAGCAGTTATTTAAGGTTGAGGGAGCAGAGATGTCGTCAGCAACATCAAAGTGAACTTTGAGTTGGCGTTCTATTGCCGTACGGCTAACGGTTACCTGCCTCACAGACTTGACATAATTGCATTTTGCCTAGGTGTACGTCTCATTACAAAGGATAAAACATGCGTGTGGACAATTAAAACAGCTAGAGTTAGCCCACCTTTATCGTTAAACTGGATAAATCAGTCCAGCAGAAAGACCTACATATCAGTTCAATTATTTTCCTCTCATCAGATATGCTAGCTTCTGTCACTGTATTTATTTGAAGCATTATGTACATGTACGTATATATCATCAAGAGGCTATCACCAATCACCAACTTCAAGTATTGTCTTCATTATTTTGCTTTGAGTTCACCTGAATGTGCATAATGTGCATTTCAGGAGAACTGTCCAGATATGCATATTTGTATTTTAGGTAATTATTCAGTTTAATTACCTCTTCCTGAATTGACACATTGGATTGGAAACACAAACTTTGCAGTAAAATGTCAAAATTTGAATACTGATCAAGATTGGGAATGATCACATTGAAGGATAGATATCATGAACTATATCAACTAGCTGGTATTGACTATATGAGAGCACCCCCCCCTAAGTCCCTTTCATTTATACAGGCCTGCAAGTGCCTCCTATATTTCCTACATTTTTGAGTCATTCCTATATTTTACTCAAAAACTCCTATATTTCCTATATTTTGACATTTTCTCCTAAAAATTTCACCAATGCTCTGAAATGAGTCAAATTGGCAGGAGGAAACATATTTCAGAAAAAAAAATTCCCTCGCTTTGCTCGTCAAATATGACAATATTTACATCTTTCTTTCTTGAACCAAGCAGCTGAACTGGTCTCCTTAATCACCACTACTTTGACCGCATTCAGTGAAAATAATTTGATTAAACCATAGAAAACTACCAAGTTTCGAACATACAATGTAGTAGTGACCTGTCCTACACTCCTTTATTTCCTATATTTCTCCTATATTTTGGCAAATTTCCTCCTATATTTTCTCCTATATTTTCACTGTAAGCTACTTGCAGGCCTGTTTGTATTATATCAGTTTGATGTCAGAAACGCATTTTTGACAAAAACACACTTGAGAATCCTGTATTGCCAGGATAAGATCATGGGTATTGCCAGGATAAGATCATGGGTATTTTCAGGATAAGATCATGGGTATTGCCAGGATAAGATCATGGGTATTGCTAGGATAAGATCATGCGTATTGCCAGGATAAGATCATGGGTATTGCCAGGATAAGATCATGGGTATTGCCAGGATAAGAGCATGGGTATTGCCAGGATAAGATCATGGGTATTGCTAGGATAAGATCATGCGTATTGCCTGGATAAGATCATGGGTATTGCCAGGATAAGATCATGGGTATTGCCAGGATAAGATCATGGGTATTGCCAGGATAAGATCATGGGTATTGCCAGGATAAGATCATGGGTATTGCCAGGATAAGATCATGGGTATTGCCAGGATTTCTTGAGAAGGGGTGCTTTCCTATGCTTGCTTATTCAGTACTGTGCTGTCCAACATAGGAAAACAACATCCAGTTTGGTCAGTGAGTGGGGTCATTCACACACAATGCCCCCCTCTCCCCCCAACCCTTCCTGCCTTAGTGATATACAATAATTTAACATGTACATATACCACTGTCCTAAATCAGGGCTCTTCCAGAATAAAGGCAATAAGGCAAAATAAAAAAAAAATA
This sequence comes from Hanleya hanleyi, assembly GCA_036873755.1. NCBI lineage: Eukaryota > Metazoa > Mollusca > Polyplacophora > Lepidopleurida > Hanleyidae > Hanleya > Hanleya hanleyi. The sequence continues at coordinate 140,183 of JAVTVY010037384.1, forward strand.
AAAAAAATATAATAGCTGCATCAATGCATCCATCCTCCCCACAGCGTATGCTCCATTTCGCAGGCTCCATTATCCATCCCTGCCTCCAATAGCGAAAGTTGACCTTTACTACGTTGCTATGACGTATAGGGGAAAACCCACGCACGGTTCAGTTTGAATCCGGCCGAACAACTCCTTCAGTTTTGCACATGAGCGAACTACTTTTCATATGCTCTGTCCAGATAAACAGGGAAAATAATCTCCAGATAATTCTTTTCAATGCTAGGTCAACAGAGGTGTTATGCAGACTTGAAAGGTAATCGAAATATTCAGCAAACATCTATTTTACTATATATGATGTCACTTCCGGCGATGTGCGTGAAGGCCCCGAATCCGGTCCAAAAATCTGACTATTAGACCCCCAGTGAGGTGGTTGGAATGCACCACCACTTTTTCTTCACTGCACGTCTTTGACATAAGTGAGAAATACACAAATTGTGACATAAATCAGCAATTCACAAATTACCATATAATTATGAAGACACATAATATTGTGCGCAGTAATGTGAACATTCATTCTGGTTCAAATTTTGTGTGGTCGGGTGTTGTAACACTTGATATTCAATAATATGTGATGAGAGATGTCAAACATTGGGCCCCACTTTGACTCAAATTGTACATGTTGTAGGATTTCCCAATCGCACAACGGCTTCTCCATATTTAGCTGCTATCAAAACCGTATCGGTGTTATTAAAGAAGCCTACAAAAAGTTACACCATTCTTGCTTATTGGATTGTCGAGGATTATGGCAGTACATGTGTAATCAATGTTAGGCCAATGAAGCCTTTTTGATAATGTTGATATATATAAACTGTAGTACTCCTATACTAGTATTGCTGGATTAACTCATCATCTCTCAATACATAAAACTCATTGTCATCTTCTAACATATATGTTATAGCTCTATATGAAAACTACAAACAACGATGAGTCGGTGCATTGAGACAAGAAAACAATTGAGAGTAAAGAATACATATACACTATCATGACTATGGGTTAATTCTTCAGCAGATGGCAGCCATTTTGAACTGAATGTTTTCAGAATGATATAGCGCTGCTCGCTGTTTTATTTATGGCCGGGTAAGCTATATAGTACAGTTATATGATATACCCGAGTATTTATGACAACTGCAGTTGAGGTTTGCCTGTTTTGTAGGTTTGGAGCTGAAGCCCGCAGACATGTACAGGGAGAGTTACTTGGATCGTTACCACCGAGAAGGTCCCCCACCCACCTACCAGAGACGTGGATCTCTACAGCTGTGGCAGTTCCTCGTGGCCTTGTTAGACGACCCCACCAACTCTGGCTTCATAGCCTGGACAGGACGTGGACTAGAGTTCAAACTGATTGAACCAGAAGAGGTAAAAGATCCTAAATATCTATATTTGATAGCTCTTATTCTGAACTCTTTTACTTGTTGCTGTAAACAGGGATAATTCCAGTTGCAACTAAGATCAGGTGAATGCTGAATTTGAGAGAAGAAAACTGTCAAAAATAGTCTCCTCCAATTTCTCAGAGATTCAAAGGGATATAATGTGACTTTACTTAGTGATGATGTCAGTGGAACAATACAGCTTGCATTGTTTGCAATGGTAAAAACAATGTATAATTTCACTCTTAAGGGAGAAGAAAACATGTGACTAATGTATACTACACTGAGCGAAAGATCTATCTCCCCCGTATCCAAAAATGTTTGCGAGTTTTTACCGCCGTTCTATTCATATCGAAACATTAAAAACTGGAGCTTGTGGACAGATTCATAAGTGCCGCCATTACAAGGGCTTGCGTCTATTTTAACCAATCAGAAATACCGAAAACATGTTATGCGCATCGCTAAAGTATTAGAAGCTCTCGGGACTGCAGATTTATATTTTCTATACTGTTATAATTTGATAGTGGTAGTGTGCCCATATTCTGCAAATACACAGGCATCATGCCGCAGTGTGTAGCGTTTGACTCCAAACGCATCAGAGAAGAACTTTTGCACAGTGAGGCTGATGCAATAAATTGGAGTGAGTTTATTAGTCTTTCAACACTATTTCAGTCATATCACGACATTCGGTTCCTATTCCTGTCAAATTGTAATCATTCCAATGTAAGGAAGGCTTGGTTTGTAATATATCTCCATGCAATGTCATTATATTTTCGCCTTCCCCGCTAGAGAGCGGCGAGGCCTGGGTGACGTTACTCGCTCAGACGACCCAAGCCAAAATGGCGGCACGCTTGAGAGACAACAATGCGCAGGTTGAACGCCAATTTAATCAAGTGGAAAAATCGCAAAATATATTTGCTTACATTTTGAATACGGGGGAGATAGATCTTTCATTCAGTGTATACATTAGTCACATTTTTTCTTCTCCTTTAAAAGAGAATTCCATGACTAATGGTTATTGGATGAATTTGATCACATTGGATGTAAGTCAATTAGACAAGTTTGATTCTCTTTCGCAAATGTCTGCTCTAAACTTCTGAATGACTTACCCATGATATTATTTGTCATGTATTGGTACCTATTCAGTGGGAAAGCCATAACTGATATGTTACTTTATGGCCAAATATGATGTCTGAATGAATGGTGGTTATGTTTTGATCAGGTTGCTAGACGATGGGGTATACAGAAGAACCGACCAGCGATGAACTATGACAAGCTCAGCCGCTCACTCCGCTATTACTATGAGAAGGGAATCATGCAGAAAGTGGCTGGGGAACGCTACGTCTACAAGTTTGTGTGTGACCCTGAGGCGCTGTTCTCCATGGCTTTTCCCGACAACCATCGCCCAGTCCTGAAGGCGGATCCTGCCCGCGAGGCTGTTGAGTACCATGCTCACCGGGAAGTCACCCCTGATAACCAACCACTATCCTTGACAACCAGTTCTGCCCCACCCGCTCACCTACCCGCTCAACCAATGCATGCTCACCGGTTAGATGTGTCACAATCACCCGCCCTCCACCACCATAACCCTGCCGCCGACCACCATAGAATATCCTATGCCATGCACAATATGGCTCATATGTATAACTCCAACCCATATATGGAAGGATGTGTGTACTAGTCGCTTGAAACCATAAACCAATCAAAATGTCAGATTTCAAATTTAAAACCGTACAGTGATGTTGACTATTTTTATGTAAATTATAATCAGATGTATTATATCATATTTTTGTCTTTCAATACTATTGAAATTCAAGGTTGAGAATGTATATTAATTTAAAATTATTTGTTTTTCTTAATTGAAGCGAGCTCGGCCATTTCATCAAAACATTGTACATGTATGTTTGTATATAAAATAAAACGTTTGTCCTAACCAGAGGGTCCATGATCACCCATATATGTGGACAAAACAAGAGATATCTATATTTCTCAACTTGTTGTCTGTGAGGGCATATACTTGTAATGTTAACTGACTAATTAACGAGTCGGCGAAAATCCGTATATTTGAATCCTCCTGTCTCATGTGTTGAGTATTTCTCACATATTATCCCATTGCTTTCATACATGACAATAATCTTTGTTCGATGGGTTCTAGGAAAGAACTGAAAGGATGACTGGAACCTGATAAAGCTGTCAGAAGCTCAGATATTATCATTGCACTTCACTTACTGCACATAGCAAAAATATTGTCTACAATGCACTGGAAGTACACAAAAACCGCATACCATACCCATTTATATCATATATTAACATACTGATGCTGACAAATAAATACACAAATAATAAAGTGGTTCATAATGTTCCAATGCTGTATTTATGTGACACAATGTCACATGTAAATGATATTACATTCTCACATGTTTAATTTTCACATCACACACATTACATGTCACCTTCATATATTATGTGTATCTTTCAGATGTGTCAGTTACACAACACACATTACTTGTAGTCTTCGTATATTATGTGTCACATTCACATGTCACATTCACAGCAAACATTACATGTCACCTTCATATATTATGTGTCACATTCACAGCAAACATTACTTGTCACCTTCATATATTATGTGTCACATTCACATATGCCCCATTCACGACAAACATTACTTGTCACCTTCATATATTATGTGTCACATTCACATGTTACATTCACGACAAACATTACTTGTCACCTTCATATATTATGTGTCACATTCACATATGCCCCATTCACAACAAACAGTACTTGTCACCTTCATATACATGTATTATTATGTGTTACTTTCACATAGGTGTCACATATTCACACTCATGTATGATAGGTCACTTTCAGATATACATTGTATATTGTTAATGTGCTGCTCTCATATACATTGCATGTATTATGACAAGCAGTGGTTAATTGCAGCAAGCCACATTTCAGTTTGACTAGTCTGGCTCTTAAAGTAAGGTTTATATGAGAGACCAGAAAATCAAGTATATTTCTCTAAGCCTTGTTGGAAGAGGAGATTTAACTTATATGTGAAAACTTTAGCTGTGTGATTACAAAATACCAGATAACACTTCATTGTTAATTTGCTGTTTACTCCACTTTTGTGTATTTTGTGCAAGGTTATTGTCATATTTCTATGATGTCTGTAGTCATAGATGACTGTTTATTCTTGGAGTATAGGAGACTATCATTAAATAGCAAGATGAGACTACCTAGTCAATAAGTGATCAAATGAGACTACCTTGTCATAAATTAGTCCAGTGAATCTGTCTTGTTCAATCGTTCACCGAGACTTGCATATATCATAGTGTACTTAGATTATTAACTGGTCAGTTAATAGTATGAGGTGGTCTAGTCAGATGAGATTATCTAGTCATTAAATAGTCTAATAAGATTATCTATAGTCCTTACGTAAATAGTTGGATGAAAATATTGTTATTAGTGAATGCATTTGAAGTATATCTAGTCAGTTGGGGCAATTTTAGAATCTTTGGGGTAATTTTAAATAGATAGATAGGACTGTCTAGTCATTGGATTATCTTACTATCTTATCATTAGGCCTACAGTGGGTGAAATTATTATCTAAGATATCTTGTCTTTCTAAGCAAGCTAAGTAATTTAAGTGTAAACTACTCTTTAAGCTAGTCACTAAACCAGAAACATTTTAAGAGGATGAGGGAATTTATTAAGAAAATATTTTATGTTGTCTATCTTGGCTGTCATGTTATACATGTCTGTTATTGTTCTATCTGGTTCTCATAAAAATCATGTAAACATTTGTAATTTGTGAGAGAGCTTCATCAAATAAACCTGTGGAAATTGGTCGGTGTATAGACATTTGACAGGGTAAACATAGCTGGCTATCAAAGACTACAATATTCTACTGACCAGGTCATACTGGTAAATGTACATTTCTATGATATGTAGCAATAGTTGTCCCCCTTGATGTGACTTAACAGGGAGTTGTTTCCCTTATTTGCAATATACCACCGATCTCACAACTCTGCCCATTCTTCAAATTCTAAGATTCACTTTTAACATCCATGTCATTTCATTTGTATGAAACTAAGTTTTCTTCTTGGGAGGAATACTGTCTCAATTTGTTTTAGATTATATGATTTTGTTTCCATTTATAATTTATTAAGACTTATTTATATATGTCAAGAGTGACTGCAGTGGTATAAGACTATCAACCTATCAAACATATAGTTTGATTTATCAGTACCATACATGTCTATTTTAACTTTTGTAAAATAATTATATTGTATTTTTCTGTGGAGGGAATCAAATATACCATTCCTATGAAATGGAACTGGTATCTTGTTAAAGCCTGCAGGCTCATATAGAATTCCCTTACCATGTACGCACAGTACATAATGTTTGAAGGATCGTTTATAAATGTGTTGCCTTGTCTCTTAATTATTTATTCTATGTTTAACTTATACTGCTGTAATTATGTGTGCCATGACATATCACAACTTAATTATTCGCTTATTATTGTAATCTGTTTGGAGATCTAGATACGCATACAGTAGGTTGTATCAGCTGCAGGAGGTTTTCGGTTTCAAAGAGGATTGTTCCAATACAGTTCAATAGTTTTAGCTCTGTGTTGAAAAAAAAATGTATCTTGTTATGAATTTGTCTCTGTGGCTTTAAAAGCTGCACTGTTGATGTATTTATTCTTCTAGTGAGATTATTAATGAACATGACTTTTCATCTCCTAGTTTCAACTTCTAGTAACTCGTGGAGTGCATGCAATCAATCCCATCTTAGAGAAAAACTTGTAGTGGTGCACAACGCTGAGACATCCCCATCATTGTTCTTGTCCCCATATTTGGGCAAATCCGTCATGTAAGACACATACAATAGGTGACTACATGTGGGGAACCATTCAAACAAGGAGTGAAAAGGGCCAAGTATATTACACCCAAAGTGTTGCCGATTGAAGTTGTCATAAATGACGGGTCTGCCCATATTAGCTTCAAGGAGACACATTACCAAAAACCGTGTCATAGCTTCATGTGGATGCAGTAAGAGGACATAGGGGGACATGGTGTCAGAGGATGAACATGGTGTCAGAGGATGAATTAGTCTCTTCTACTGGGTGGAGTTAGTCTGCTGTGCTTGGGGTTATTTGGAACAATATTTATATGATAATGATCACATGGAGAAGGAATGTGTTATGAGTTCTTCTGTGGAATTCATTAATTGCATGGTCTAACAACTGTGATCTCATCATCTGTAGGAGTTCCCACATCATTTGTGAAAGATGGAAAAGATGTGTATCATAGAACTTTTGAGCTATATTCCTTGTAAACATATTTACATGTTTATATGTGAATATGTTTACATGGAGTATAGCTCAGAAGTTTGGCTATTTCTATAATCAATGAACGGTTGAACCCATATACGAGCCTTAAACAGGATGTTTATTGTTCTACATATATAATAAAGAGGTACTTCTTACCGAGGTGTATTTTTATCTTTTATTTGAACTGAAAAAAAGAGTACGGTACTGCAAATGAAGATGGAATGGCACTACATGTATATGAACTATTCGAACACAGGTTCTCTGATGGACCATTTTTCATAGTATGGTGTTCTCGTAACTTCTTGGTCTTGTTTGAAGAAAATTAAAACTTACATATCTTCTGCTATATTGAACATTGTAGCGGTATGAAGAAGGGACGTCTAATTCTTATAGTGGATCTCGTATACCATGCTGCATGAAAATGTATAACTTTTGTGGTGAATCTTGAAGGAACTTGTTCACAATGAATCTTGCTTGGTAATCATACATACTGGTATAACATGTTCTTCGTGAAGAAAATTTCCAGTACAGAAGAACCATGTGGTTATCTTGTCAATTCTCTTGTTCGATACTCCATTTATTGTCAGTAAATTTGAGCTGGCAGTGCCTTGTGTTTATATAAATATGTTTCATATTCTATAATGACCTGAATAAATGAATATTATATCTGAATGAATCTGGTTTTTATTCTGTAGAAATATTAGACAGTGAGATTAACGAACAATACATTTATTAAGAAATGATGTTTTCATAGGCGTGCCAAATCGTTATTTTATGCACACCCTTGCCCTAAAGTATAAACTTTCCCACACTAACCGTGCATAAAATAACGATTTAGCACGCCTATGAAAACATTATTTCTATTCTATTGCACTACTCAAATTGATTATCAACAAAGATTACCATGAAAGATTGGAAAAATATGGTAAATGTTCACAACCTTTCTTTCAATGTGCCTTCCGCCTCAGTTGGCAGCGTGCCAGTATCAATGGACGAGTTTATGTGTTCTCTGAGAGGCAGTCTTTCTGCCACCTGAGAATGTGTGAAAACATACAAGCCTATTTGTGTGCCATTTCTTAATCAATTTCACGATGGAACCAACAGCTAAACTTGAGACAGAAATTTACGTCTTTAATAATATAAAACAAATTTAATACCTTTAAATATCCGTATTCCCCATTTCGTTTGCCTGTCGGTCCCTGGTTCATTTCGTTTGTTGGCCAGATCTCTTAATTTCTCATTGTCAGCGGAGGAAAATCTATCTTTGTTCAGCTGATCACACTCGTGTTGTGTCTGCATTTAAAACAGCTAAGAAGAGATTCATCATGCGAGTCTCTTATGAACTCTTCGATCTCCGCTTTAACTCTAGATAATTCGTGTCTGAAAGCACGTCTTGTTTCTCCTGTTGATCTGTTTCTTATTGTGTAACACTCGTATGTCCCAACTGGTTTGCAAATATCTGCGATTAGTTTATTTTAACGGCAGAAAATGTATAAAGTTCCTACTTGCAGGGTATCCATTATATTTGATTATTGGATTGTACAGGCAGACGAGAATTTGTCCTACCATTTATCACCCGCCCTTGAAATGGATTATCCCAGAGTGCGTGTCTTAACCATGCTAAATCGTGTAATAATTGCACGGTTATCAGTGTGTATAGGTGTAAGTGTTATAGAATGAACAGTTTAGCATCAGTATAAGGTTGCTCAATATAGCACTAATTCAAATTGATTAAATTTAGCCCATCAATAATGCTAAAAATGAAATGTTCAAAAGACCCCATTGAGGTGTAGTTGATCTGCTCAAAATAAAATATACATCAAGTACAACATTTGTTTGTACATCTATACTTACAAGTTCTGAAGTTGTGTATATTTTCATATGTTAACACAGAAATACAGGTATTTTCACCTCATTTGCATGTTTTTTCATGTACGGTAAACATTCCAAATATTTGATCACCTTTCCTATTACGATCACCCCCATTTTATCGGAAAGTTTTCGATCGGAAGTTCTAACTCGGATACGATCACCCCATGAAGTGGCAGTCTCGCATTCCAACGTAAATACGATCACCGCTATGTGCTCAGCTCACAGGACTGACAAATCGGAACGACCATTATGCTGCTTAAAATGTTGGTATTTTAAAGAAATTTGATTGACGAACAAAGACTTCGTTATGATGGAAAAGTAGCTGAATTAAGCTCCTCAAATTTATTATCTTTTGAATTAATATAAGAGACTAATAAAGACTTCGTTATGATAGAAAGCCACACATTATTATCTTCAGTAACAAATTTGATAGATCTTCAACGTTAATATATTTGTTCATCGTATATGCTAAACCCCTCGCTGTCCTCCATTTACCTGCCCGACCTGCCCTGTATTATTCGTGTGGGAGGCACTTGGGCCGTCTACAAAGGAGGCACTGGAAGGGGGCAGAGTTCAAACATTGTCGGGTGACGTTCCCGGGGATATCAAGTTGTAAAATGAACAAATCACATGAAATATAATATAAAATACATAACAGAATAGAATATATACAGGTGTATGAATAGATTTAACAATGAGTTAATGATATGGCGGGGACATTCCAGTAATCACACTAAACATCTGTATGTTGGCTCCTGATTGTGTTCATAAGTCTTGACTTGAAAGCATTGAGGGATGGGGCATCCTTGAGATGTTTGTCAAGAGAATTCCACAACTTGGCTCCTGAATAACTTAAGCTCTGTTTTAGATAATTTGTTCTTGGTCGAGGAAGGTACAGTTTGTTGTTTTCGGCTGATCTGAGGTTTTGGTTTGTTACATCATTAACATATTGAAAAAGACAGTTGAGATAAGGTGGGCATAGATTATGAATGATCTTGAACATAAAGACAGCCTTTTGGTAAGTTAGTCAATCATGCACACTGGTCCAGTTGAGTTCTTGAAATAGTGTCTTTGTTGGAGTGAGATAGTGAGCATTCAATATCATTCTTGCTGCTCTTTTCTGCAATTTATAAACCCGGTCCATTTGAGAAGCAGTTGCATCTCCCCAAATTGTAAGACAGTAATCCATGTGTGGGAGAACATATGCATTGTAGAATAACAGCTTTGCTTCTTTCCTAAGGAGGTTCCTATGTCTGTATAGGATGCTAAGTTTGGCAGAAATTTTATGACAAACAGAATCAATATGGTCATGCCAGCTAAGATTTTGATCAAGAACAAGGCCTAAAATTTTGTCTGTCTTGACATTCTGGAGTTCATTTTGGTAAATTTTTACATGAAGGTTTAAATCATTCTTTTGCGACTTTCGTTTTGTTGTCATAACCATTGGACGTATTTATGTACATTTTGTTTTCACGACACCATCCCTCAATAACTTTCACATCATGATCTAAGAGTGTTTCAAGCTCCTTGGTATTGGCAGCATGGTTGTAAATAGTTGTATCATCTGCATAGAGATCAATCGTACTTGACAGATCACATAGCAGCATGTCGTTAACATAGATAATAAACAATAGAGGTCCAAGGATGGACCCCTGGGGAACACCAGCTTGAATGGAAAGAGGATCAGACATGTGACTCTCAATATTCCCAAATTGTTGTCTTTTGTATTGATAGGACTGTATCCAGTTCATAGTTTTTGCAGAAAGTTGATATATTTTGAGTTTTTCTATAATAATATCATGGTTTACTGTGTCAAATGCCTTCTTAAAATCTAACTTTGCACATCCAACAAAGTGGCCTTTATCGACTGAACCTAACCAGGACTCAACCATTTTCGTTAAGGCACTCTGACAGGAGTGCTTTGCTCGAAAACCAGATTTTGCATCACATTATAATTCAAAAATTGAAAGATATTGATAGAGATGGTCATGGACATGACGTTCAATTATTTTGGAAACTGTTGAAAGCACAGATATAGGTCTATAGTTTTCCGCTAGCTCAGGATCACCAGACTTGAAAAGTGGAATGACTTTTGCAATTTTCTATTTTTCTGGGAATTCATCGTGTTTAATGCTCATGATAATTATGTGGGTGAGGGGTTCAGCTATTATCCCAGAAGATATTTGAAGGAATTTGGGTCCTATTAGGTCAGGTCCCGTAAAAAAATGCAAGATGCGACCTAACCTTGCGGTGTGCTGTATGCTATTCGTTATATTTTCTTGACGTCATTTTCTTCAATTATTTGACGTCAAAAATGAGCCATCACGAAAAGCCTCTTGGACAGATGTACATATAACGTTGATTTTATTATAGTATTTTGATCAATAAAGCTCAAACGATTCACTTATATTTCTCTGAAGAATCACATATTTGATAAAAAATCTGGACTACATTTCTCGAGCATTACTTGTTTGTGCATGACAATGTATCGACAAGCCTGGAAGATCACAAACAATGGGTGAAAGTGTTTCCTTTTTTGCTTTCAGAACATCCATTAATATTTAATATTTAAATTGTCAATGGCTACATGACAATCACTTCCGGTGATCGAATATTTGGAATGTTTACCGTACTACTTCACGGTCTGTTATTTTCTCGACCAGAAACATCAACTGAAGGATAGATGTGTTCTCTTCAAACCCTAAATGAAGGGTACATTTGGTCTGTTCAAACCCTGTATGAAGGATACATGTGGTCTGTTCAAACCTTCAAGGAAGGATAAATGTGGTCTGTTCAAAACCTGTATGAAGGATACACATGGTCAGTTTATACCATGTATGAAGGATACAGGTCTGTTCAAAACCTGTATGAAGGATACACATGGCATGTTCAAAACCTGTATGAAAGATACATGTGGTCTGTTCAAACCTTATAGGAAGGATAAATGTGACCTTCAAACCCTGTAGGAAGGATAAATGTGGTCTGTTCAAACCCTGTATGAAGGATACATGTGGTCTGTTCAAACCTTCTAGGAAGGATAAATGTGGTCTGTTCAAAACCTGTATGAAGGATACACATGGTCAGTTTATACCATGTATGAAGGATACAGGTCTGTTCAAAACCTGTATGAAGGATACACATGGTATGTTCAAAACCTGTATGAAAGATACATGTGGTCTGTTCAAACCTTATAGGAAGGATAAATGTGGTCTTCAAACCCTGTAGGAAGGATAAATGTGGTATGTTCAAGCCCTGTAGGAAGGATAAATGTGGTATGTTCAAGCCCTGTAGGAAGGATAAATGGGGTCTGTACAAACTCCCATACAAAGGATAAATGTATGTTCGAACCCTGTATGAAGGATACATTTGGTCTGTTCAAACCCTGTAGGAAGGATGTACATGGTCTGTTCAAACCCTGTATCAAGGATACACATGGTCTATTCAAACCTTTATGAACGATACATATGGTCCGTTAAAACCCTGTAGGAAGGAAACATATGGTCTGTTCACACCCTGTATGAAGGAGACATTGTTCAAACCCCATATGAAGGAGACATTGTTCAAACCCCATATGAAGGATACACATGGTCTGTTCAAATCCTGTAGGAAGGATATATGTGTTCCGTTCAAACACCCTAAGAATACATCACATTTGGTCTGTTCAAACCCTGTATGAAGGATACATGTGATCTGTTCCAACCCATATGAATTATACACAGTCTGTTCAAACCCCATATGAAGGATACATGTGGTCTGTTCAAACCCCATATGAACGATATACAAGGTCTGTACAAACTCCATATGAACGATACACATGGTCTGTACAAACTCTGTATGAAGGATACATGTAGTCTGTATGAACGATACATGTGGTCTGTACATGCTCTGTATGGAGGATACACATGGTCTGTACAAACTCTGTATGAAGGATACATGTGGTCTGTACATGCTCTGTATGGAGGATACACATGGTCTGTACAAACTCTGTATGAACGATACACATGGTCTGTTCATGCTCTGTATGGAGGATACACATGGTCTGTACAAACTCTGTATGAACGCTACACATGGTCTGTACAAACTCTGTATGAAGGATACATGTGGTCTGTACAAACTCTGTATGAATGATACACATGGTCTGTACAAACTCTGTATGAAGGATACATGTGGTCTGTACAAACTCTGTATGAATGATACACATGGTCTGTACAAACTCTGTATGAAGGATACATGTGGTCTGTACAAACTCTATGAAGGATACATGTGGTCTGTACAAACTCTGTATGAACGATACACATGGTCTGTTCATGCTCTGTATGGAGGATGCACATGGTCTATACAAACTCTGTATGAATGATACACATGGTCTGTACAAACTCTATGAAGGATACATGTGGTCTGTACAAACTCTGTATGAACGATACACATGGTCTGTACATGCTCTGTATGGAGGATACACATGGTCTGTACAAACTCTGTATGAACGATACACATGGTCTGTTCATGCTCTGTATGGAGGATACACATGGTCTGTACAAACTCTGTATAAACGATACACATGGTCTGTACAAACTCTGTATGAAGGCCGGATACATGTGGTTTGTACAAACTCTGTATGAACGATACACATGGTCTGTACATGCTCTGTATGAAGGATACACATGGTGTGTACAAACTCTGTATGAACGATACACATGGTCTGTACATGCTCTGTGTGGAGGATACACATGGTCTGTACAAACTCTGTATGAACGATACACATGGTCTGTACAAACTGTATGAAGGATACATGTGGTCTGTACAAACTCTGTATGAACGATACACATGGTCTGTACATGCTCAGTATGAAGGATACATGTGGTCTGTACAAACTCTGTGTGAACGATATACAAGGTCTGTACAAATTGTATGAAGGATACACATGGTCTGTACAAACTCTGTATGAAGGATACATGTGGTCTGTACAAACTGTATGAACGATACACATGGTCTGTACATGCTCTGTATGGAGGATACACACATGGTCTGTACAAACTCTGTATGAACGATACACATGGTCTGTACAAACTCTGTATGAAGGATACATGTGGTCTGTACAAACTCTGTATGAACGATACACATGGTCTGTACATGCTCTGTATGAAGGATACATGTGGTCTGTACAAACTCTGTATGAACGATATACAAGGTCTGTACAAACTATGAAGGATACATGGTCTGTACAAACTCTGTATGAAGGATACATGTGGTCTGTACAAACTCTGTATGAACGATACACATGGTCTGTACATGCTCTGTATGGAGGATACACATGGTCTGTAAAAACTCTGTATGAACGATACACATGGTCTGTACAAACTCTGTATGAAGGATACATGTGGTCTGTTCAAACTCTATGAATGATACACATGGTCTGTACATGCTCTGTATGGAGGATACACATGGTCTGTACAAACTCTGTATGAAGGATACATGTGGTCTGTTCAAACTCTATGAATGATACACATGGTCTGTACATGCTCTGTATGAAGGATACACATGGTCTGTACATGCTCTGTATGGAGGATACACATGGTCTGTACAAACTCTGTATGAAGGATACATGTGGTCTGTACGAACTCTGTATGAACGACACACATGGTCTGTACATGCTCTGTATGAAGGATACACATGGTCTGTACATGCTCTGTATGGAGGATACACATGGTCTGTACAAACTCTGTATGAAGGACTCTGTATGAACGATACACATGGTCTGTACAAACTCTGTATGAACGATACATGTGGTCTGTTCAAACCCCATAGGAAGGATACACATGGTCTGTACAAACTCTGTATGGAGGATACACATGGTCTGTACATGCTCTGTATGAAGGATACACATGGTCTGTACATGCTCTGTATGAAGGATACACATTGTCTGTACATGCTCTGTATGGAGGATACACATGGTCTGCACATGCTCTGTATGAAGGATACACATGGTCTGTACATGCTCTGTATGGAGGAAGATACACATGTTCTGTACAAACTTTGTATGAAGGATACACATGGTGTGTATAAACTCTGCATGGAGGATACACATGGTCTGTACAAACTCTGTATGAGGGATACACATAGTCTGTAGAACTCTGTATGGGGATACACATGGTCTTTACAAACTCTGTATGAAGGATACACATGGTCTGTACAAACTCTGTATGAAGGATGCATGTGGTCTGTACAAACTCTGTATGGAGGATACACATGGTGTGTACAAATTCTGTATGGAGGATACACATGGTCTGTACAAACTCTGTATGAGGGATACACATGGTCTGTACAACTCTGAATGGGCGATACACATGGTCTGTACAAACTCTGTATGAACGATACATGTGGTCTGTTCAAACCCCATAGGAAGGATACACATGGTCTGTACAAACTCTGTATGGAGGATACACATGGTCTGTACATGCTCTGTATGAAGGATACACATGGTCTGTACATGCTCTGTATGAAGGATACACATTGTCTGTACATGCTCTGTATGGAGGGTACACATGGTCTGTACATGCTCTGTATGAAGGATACACATGGTCTGTACATGCTCTGTATGAAGGATACACATGGTCTGTACATGCTCTGTATGGAGGATACACATGGTCTGTACAAACTGTATGGAGGATACACATGGTCTGTACATGCTCTGTATGAAGGATACACATGGTCTGTACATGCTCTGTATGGAGGATACACATGGTCTGTACATGCTCTGTATGAAGGATACACATGGTCTGTACATGCTCTGTATGGAGGATACACATGGTCTGTACAAACTCTGTATGGAGGATACACATCGTCTGTACAAACTCTGTATGGAGGAAGATACACATGTTCTGTACAAACTTTGTATGAAGGATACACATGGTGTGTACAAACTCTGTATGGAGGATACACATGGTCTGTACAAACTCTGTATGAGGGATACACATAGTCTGTAGAACTCTGTATGGGGGATACACATGGTCTTTACAAACTCTGTATGAAGGATACACATGGTCTGTACAAACTCTGTATGAAGGATGCATGTGGTCTGTACAAACTCTGTATGGAGGATACACATGGTGTGTACAAATTCTGTATGGAGGATACACATGGTCTGTACAAACTCTGTATGAGGGATACACATGGTCTGTACAACTCTGAATGGGGGATACACATGGTCTGTACAAACTCTGTATGAAGGATACACATGGTCTGTACAACTCTGTATGGGGGATACACATGGTCTGTACAAACTCTGTATTAAGGATACATGTGGTCTGTTCAAAGCCCATAGGAAGGATACACATGGTCTGCTCAAAGCCCAAAGGAAAGATACACATGGTCTGTTCCAAGCCCATAGGAAGGATAAAAGGTCTGTTAAAAGGAATAGGACCCTACCAGTGTGGTTTCCGGGTGTAAAAAGGAATAGGAACGAAACGTCGTGATATGACTGAAATAGTGTTGAAAGCGATGTTAAATCATATTCACTCACTCCTTCCTAGACCATGGATTCGTATCCTTCATATGGGGTTTCAACAGACCATATGTATCCTTCATACAAATGATACACGGTACGTGGTTTGTTCAAACCTGAACAAAGAATACACATGGTATGTAAAAACACCATAAAGATGCTCCTGGTCAGTTTAAACCCTGTACGAAGTATATTGTCTGTTCAAACTCTGAATGAATAATACAGCGAAACAAAAGTTATTGAATTCAGCTGTATTGATATTTGATGCTCGATCAGGTCTCCCAATAGGTCACATATTTTCCAAGTTTTGAAGTCCAGCAAGATATATCTCGACTTCAATAATCAACTGCATTAAAACATTTCCAGGTCAATTAGTAAGGTCAAAAATATTTTCGTATGCCCCCAAACTTTTTGTAAAGATGGGGAGAAGATGTCAACTTTCTCACTGATCGGTTCTATGGAGTACAATCAAACCAATTTCTCAGCAAACCCAACATAATATTTTCTAGACACTTTCAGAAATATCTTAAATTTAAATATAGTATCTATTCAATATAAGAAATATCATTTATCTCTGCTGCTCCTTGTTTATTTACTACCTTTCTACAATTTCAAGTCACTTTTGAATGGGAGAAATAGAAACGAGTTGCGCACTCATTAGTGGCAAGTAATTTCGAATAAAATATGGGATAAGTTTTCAGCGTTACCGTACTAAAAAAAAAAGACTGCTTCCAAGTAGTTTTGTTTTCTTGTCAACGAAGGCCTGCATACTCGGACTCTCCAGTTGGTGCGATTGTATTACCGTGTAGCTGAATGGCTGATTTGAACAACAGCCAATCATCGGACAAACGATTGCCTAAAATTCACAGAATTTTCATGTTATACGCATTTGGACAACCGGGTGCCATTTGATTTTGTAAAAGCTGTGGCACTAGATCAAACAATATGATTCAATTCCGCACAAATTACTTCACTGACTGATTTCATCTTAACAGGAATTAAGGAAGACAGCCTCCACCAAAAACTCTTTTGAGAAAAATTTCATTCTTGATTGTATCACAAACAATACAGTGGTTTTCAGACCACTCGGTCTAGTTATACTGCTGAATGCACAGCTCTACTCTTGGTTTAGCATGTCCAAGTCACTGTGCTCTACTCTTGGTTTAGCATGTCCAAGTCACTGTGCTCTACTCTTGGTTTAGCATGTCCAAGTCACTGTGCTCTACTCTTGGTTTAGCATGTCCAAGTCACTGTGCTCTACTCTTGGTTTAGCATGTCCAAGTCACTGTGCTCTACTCTTGGTTTAGCATGTCCAAGTCACTGTGCTCTACTCTTGGTTTAGCATGTCCAGTCACTGTGCTCTACTCTTGGTTTAGCATGTCCAAGTCACTGTGCTCTACTCTTGGTTTAGCATGTCCAAGTCACTGTGCTCTACTCTTGGTTTAGCATGTCCAAGTCAGAAGCAATAAGGTAATCCAAGGGAGATAATATTAGGTCTATCCATGAAAACTCAGTGTTACAGGATAGTTCCCCTTGTATGATATTACGGAACAGTTGATCGGAAAGTGCCATTCGAGCTGTTCTACTAGTATTGGTGATGCATTACCGGTACCTAACATTGCTTATAATCATTTGTACCAGTAAATATTCCATAAAAATGACTGAATATGTATGCGTTTATTCAAGTGATTTGTAGTTTGTATCGGTACTATCAGCCTATCTATGCATGTATGTCAGAGGCCTTTTATATTTGTGTTTGTGCCTGCAGCAAGACAAAATGTTAACATGAAAAATTGGGCTTTTGTCTGTTTTCACATAGATTTTAATGTGAATATGTTAATCTATCTAAACTATGACACCTTGAACTAAAATAATATTTCAATGTAATATCATGGCAGATATCGGGACATTAGATTCACTTTGGGTCAATGTGTCATATGTTAGATATGGTATATATGTATTAAAAATCCATGCTAAGATGTGAATGAATAAGCCAAAAACAGAGAAAAGATTTCAAATATCAGTCGATGCTCTTTTATGTCACTTTTGCCTGGAGTTAATTATATAAAACTTTGGTATTTCAGCTGTACGAAACAGATTTTTGTGGATAATTGAAGAAATTAATTTCTGGCTTGACTAACCGAACACCTAATGGTGTTTTTTGTATGTTACCATAACTACTCCTTTTTAATTTTTGGTTGCAACCATCTGAGGAAGTAGATGATGTATCAACAAAAGCTCAATACAATGAACAGTCAGTATGACAGATGCTTCCTTGCCTTATCAACACTGA